>PVIU01008120.1:0-85855 GCA_004026605.1 Ondatra zibethicus
GGGTCCCATGAACATTCTAAAGAGTCAGAGACAACTGCCACACACATACTGCTAATATCCACTTAGAAATGAGTACATACCAATATTTATCTTTCTGGGTCTGGGTTACCTTAATAAGGATGATCTTTTTTTCTAGTTCCATCCATTTGCCTGCAAATTTTATGATGTCATTTTTTAACAGTTGAGTAATACTCCATTGTGTAAATGTATCACACTACATTTTCTTTATCCATTCTTCAGTTGAGGGACATCAAGGTTGTTTCCAGTTCATTATGGCTATTATGAATAAAGTTGCTATGAGCATAGTTGAGCAAATGTCCTTGTGGTAAGATAGAGTATCCATTGTGTCATTCAGTAGAGGGTCATTCAATTTCCATTAGTTTGTAGGCTTTCTGTTATTTCTGTTGCTGTTGAAATTAACTTTTAATTCCAAAGTGGTCTGATAGGATACAGGGGTTTATTTCCATTTTCTTCTATCTATTGAGACTCACTCTGTGACTGAGTTTGTGGTAAATTTTGGAGAAAGTTCCATGAGGTTTGGGTGAAACAGTCTGTAGTGTTTTCTTTCTAGTTTATTCTGTAGGGCTAGATTTGTATATTGTTTGAGTTTGACTTTATCATGGAATATCTTGTTTTCTTCATCTATGGTATGTTGTGGGTGGCTGTTTGTTCCTGGACGCTCAGCCCCAAAATAGTCACACAGAAACCTTATTTTTTGCAATACTATTTGGCCAATAGCTTAAGCGTATTTCTGGCTAACTTATATCTTAAAATAACCCAACTCCATTAATCTGTGTAAGTCACAAGACTTTGGTTTACTGGGTAAAGTTCCAGTGTCTGTCTCCAGTGGGGCTACATGGCTTCTCCCTGACTCCACCTTCTTTATCCCAGCATTCAGTTTAGTTTTCCTCAGCTAGCTAAGTTCTGCCTTACACAGTTTCTTTATTAACCAATGGTATTCACAACATACAGAGGGAAATCCCACAACACCTTCCCTTTTCTATCTAAATTAAAAGGAAGGTTTTAACTTTAACAGGTTTTAATTTTAACAGTTTAAAATTACATATAACAAAACAGGTATCAAGCAAGAATTACAGTTATAATATTTATACCTACTTTATCTTTTATCATATCTAAGGAAAACTATAACTATTTATTCTTCACCTCCATTGAAGACCCCAGAAGGATATAATATTACATAAGTAAACACGAAGTTCTTTATAAGCAACTTTCAAGACTCTAGAAATGACAGTTCCACCTATATTGGTAGTTTGTCAGTCACTTTCTTCTGTGTCCTGCAGAATGTCTGGCAGACTCTTTCATGAAGTAGAAAACCCTGAAGGATCATCTCACCTTTAGGCAAGTTCAGCAGCCATTTTTCTGTGGGTCCTGTATGTCCAGTTAGCACAGCATGCTTTCAAGCAGTCCAGGCAAAACAGTTTCTTGCCCAAATGGCTAACAAACTCCATAAGGACCCCCTTTGATGCCCATCTCTCTCTTGAAGTAATTGATGCTGCCAGGAGCAGATGTGTCTCATTGTTATGAATAGTCCTAAGTTCTTAAAACATTTTAAATGCCATATTCTGAAGGACTCTGAAAGATTTGAAGAATCCCTATCCATCTGAAATATATCTCTGTACATCTAGAAATCCTAACTAACATGAATACAAGTTTGACTATTATAGATGACTACCTATTAACCTGTATTTCTTAATTATACATTACATTTTAAAATGAGCTGCACAAACACAATACCTTAATCAATACTAGAAATATACATATAAAAATTGACCTAAAATTTATATCAATAAACCAAGATCCATACCAATGCAAATCTCTATAGCATATCCCACTTTGAATGTAAACAAACATTTATAAACAATATTTGGGAATTTGGATTTAGTTCTCTCCAAGCTGCTTCCTGATTTTTGTTGGGTGAAGTAATTTGGGGGGTGTTTATGGTGACCTTTTGGGATGTCTTGGTCCATCAAGCCACATTAGTCTGAAATTAATCCATAGGTTCTCATCTTCTGTGGAAACAAAAAAGGACCTCTTTTCCAAAGCAACAAATCCTTAGACCCAAATTCTGAAATCAAGATACCTTTAAAATATATATGCTGGTTTATTTTAGCAATCTGTACAATGAAATTTCTCTCTTTACTTAGCTCCTTCACAGTCAAAAAATTCAAAGAAAACACAATAATATACATAATCCAGACTCTGTGAATTTTCCATCTTTACATGAATTATTTTTCTTTAATTCTTTTAATCTATGACTGTCTGTACTTTCTTTAAAGACTTTGTTTTATTATTTTAAAAAAACCATTTACTTCTTTTTATAACTCTCTATACTCTTTTTCTTCTCTCCCAAGCCTACATAATTTATTCAACACTGTGATCCATTTAGAGGTTTTTTTTTTATCTTTTATCTATATTTATTTTATATCTAAAATTATTTAAGAAGCACCAGGAGTGCTTCTTAAAATGCTAAGCATCAAGTAAAGCTGCTTTGTCTTTTAGCTCCACCCAGTCCAATATGGCAGAGAGGTGGTCTGTTTAGTGCGAGCCATACTCACAATCCCATTTTCAGGCACACTTTGTGTCTATGTGACCATTAAGTAAGTTATAGCACACTGCTTACAAATCCTATTTAAATGCTCCATAGTTGGACCACCAGAAAGTTTATGTTAGCAGTATGGCCCAAGAAGCCACCATATAAAAACCACATTTGTTTTCTACTGCTGAATCAGGAAAACCTCTCTTAAAGCCATATCTAGAATTCCTTTTCAAGTTTTCTCAGATTTAACGTGGATACAGTTGACTATGTTGGTGCACCAATTTATTGTGGGCAGCCACTTGTATGTTCCTGGCTGCTCAGCCCCAAATAATCACACAGAAACCATATTATTTGCAATACTGTTTGGCCAATAGCTTAAGTATATTTCTGGCTAACTCACATCTTAAAATAACCCATTTCAACTCATCTGTGTATCACCACGAGGCTGTGGCTTACCGAGTAAAATTCCAGCATCTGTCTCCAGTGGAGCGATATGGCTTCTCCCTGACTCGACCTTCTTTCTCCCAGCATTCAGTTTCATTTTCCTCACCTAGCTAAGTTCTGCCTTGCTATTGGTCAAAGCAGTTTCTTTATTAACCAATGGTATTCACAGAATACAGAAGGGAATACCACATCAATGTTGACTACATTTTTTCTGGTTATAATAGTCTGGGCTGACATCTGTGGCCTCTTAGAGCCTGCAGTAGATCTGTTCAGGCCCTTCTGGCTTTTAGTCTCCATTGAGAGTCAGGTGTAGTTCTTATAAGTCTGCCTTTATATGTTACTTGGTCTTTTTACCTTGCAGCTTTTAATATTCTTTCTTTGTTCTGTATATTTGGTGTTTTGACTATTATATGACAATGGGATTTTCTTTTCTGATCCAATCTGTTTGGTGTTCTATAAGCTTATTGTACCTTGATAGACATCTCCTTTAAGTTAGAAAAACTTTCCTCTATAACTTTGTTAAAAACATTTTCTGTGCCTTTGATATGGGATTTTTCTGCTTCTTATACTCCTATTATTCTTGAGTTATTATTATTCTTATATTCCCATTATTCTTTTCATAGTGTCCCATATTTCTAGGGTGTTTTGTGTCAGGAATTTTTTAGATTTACCATTTTATTTGATTGGTATATCTATTTCTTCTATTGTATCTTCAACACCTGAGATTCTCTCTTCCATCTCTTGTATTCTGTTGGTGATCCTTGTGTCTGTAGTTCCATTCACTCACCTGGATTTTTCCATTTCCAAAATTCCCTTAATTTGTATTTTCTTTGTTGACTCTATCTCAATTTTCAGGTCTTGAACAGTTTTAGTCATTTCCTTCAACTATTTGTTTACTTGCTTTTGCTTGGCTTTCTTGGTGATATTTATGCATTTCCTCCAATTTTTGTTTTTTTCCTCAATTTCTTTATGTGATTTATTCATTTCTTCTTTAAGGACCTCTATCATCTTCAAGAAAAAGTTGGTTTTAAGGTATTTTTCTTGTGTTTCAGTTGTATTGAATACTCAGGGGTTGCTCTCATAGAATAACTGTGTTCTGGTGATGACATATTATCCTTGCTGTTGTTGATTGTTTTCTTGCCCTGGTGTCTAGGTATCTGGGTTTAGAGTGATTATATGTCTAAGTGAAGATTACTAAGTTTGTCTTTGTTGGGTGGGTATTTTATTCCCTGGTTTCTGTTTTCTCTATGGTCTTTTGGTTTGTGTGGCCTGTGATTTAGAAGGAGTTCTCCACCAGAGTTGGGGGTTGGATTTCTAGCAGCCAACTTGGAACAGGAGGTCACCACTTGAGTTTTGAGGCTAGGGCATGAAGAGAAGGAGGGGAAAATGATTGGGTATAATATCCATGGGGGGGGACATCACTGAGAGAGTAGAGAAAGTTCATAGGTGGGCAGTCTATCTGGAGTTCTGGAAGCCCTCATGACCTCTGGCCTAGCAAGGACTCTCCACAAGGCAAAGAGGAAGGGAGGGAGAATTTGGTGCACCAAGAAAGTGGGGGAGGTCTATATGCAAGCAGCATACAAGGACTTCTGATGACTGGTATAGCCTTGGGTTGTGTAGTGTATCTCTGCCTGAGTTGGGGGCTGGGACACAGTGATGAGAAGGGGAAAGGATATTGGGAACATTGTCAGAAGGGGACACCAGGAGTGTGGAGGAGGTACACAGCTGGGACAGGGAACTATCTAGAATTCTGGCATTCAACAATTTGGGAGTCTTCCTCTGTCTGAGCTTGCCTACCTGTTCTTCTGAATTGTGTGGCCTTCACTTGAGCAGGGAATATCCACTGGAGTTGGGAGTGGGAACAAGGCAATGGAGTTGGGGGGTGTGAAGGGATGGTGGAAGATTGTGTATGAAGGAACTGACAAAGAGGGAGAGTTCCATGTGCTGATGGCCTACATGTTCTTCTGGATGGTCTGGCTGCACTTAAACAGAGGGAGTCCACTGGAGTTGTGGATGGGGACATGGCAGCAGGAGTGGAGGGTGGGGAGAAAAGGGGTGACAGTGGATTGAGTCTGTGGAAGCTGAACCAAGGCAGTGGGAGAGTTCCACAGGCAGAAATAGCTGTTCTTCTGGATGGTCCTCAAAGGAATCTTAAAACTCAATAACAGGAGTATATAAGGTTTTTCTAATTGAAAATGAGCAAAAGGGGGCTGGGAAACCAGCATTCTTGGCACAGTGCTCACCTAGTATCCTTGAAGATCATATATTTAGAGAGTATATGTAACATGAACGCCTGGTTGGTTTTTGTCCTCCCACCAGGTCCCACAGTCATTAGGTCCCAAAGAAAATCACACAGAGAGTCTCCATAAGTTACAAACTGATTGGCCCATTAGCTCAGGTTTTATATTAGCTCTTATAACCTATATAGCCCATTATTCTTATCTATGTTAGCCACATGGCTTGGTACCTTTTTCAAGTGGGGCAGGTCACATCCTGCTTCTTCGGTGGTCTGGGCAAGCATGCCAAAAGAGCTTCCTTCTTCCCAAGATACTCCTGCTCTCATTGCCCCACCTCTACTTCCTGTCTGGTTTTCCTGCCTATACTTCCTGCCTGGCTCTCAGCCAATCAGCATTTATTTAAAATATAATTGACAGAATACAGACAATTCTCCTGTACCAAGTATATGTATGACTATATATATAAGAGTATATAAAGATCATATATAAAAGAGTATATAAACTAGGCAAAACAGTGCACACCTGCAGCCTTTACACCCAAGACATAGAGGAGAGGAGATTAGAGGTTCAAGCGCATCCTTGGTTTATATAGCAAGTTCAAGGCCAGTCTGAGATACTATCTGAAAAATAATAGAAACAAGTTTGATATACACTTTTTCCACATATCACACTGGTAGAAAATAAACACAAATAGTGCAGAATATCATGTCATTAAGAAATTGAAAATTAAGAAAGTAGTAAGATAGAGTTCTATGCCTATCAGGATGGCTGAATTTAAGGAAAAAAAACAGAGAAAATCAAATGCAGACAAAGTTACAGAGAAGGTAAAATCAATTCTGTTTGTTCATGGAAATGAGAATTGGGCAGTCATTTAGAAGACATCTTAGTAGATTAGATAAAGCTAAGCATAGCTTTGATAATGATATATCAATTCTACTTTTAGGTATTTACCAAAAATAGTTGAAAACTTACGTGTGACAATGTACAGACATGCCTATAGCTTATATGAGCTGAGGTTGGGAAGCAACCAAGATTCTCTTCCATAGCTGGGTGAATAATCTGTAATGTAGCTGTGCAATTGGCTATTGTTCAAGGGTTTAAAAGAAACATGCTCTCAAGCCATGATAAGACAGGGAGAAAACTTAATAGCATTTGCTCAGCCAAAGAAGTCAGTGTAAAAAAGCCTGCATACTATATTATTCCAATTGTATTACAGTCCACAAAAGGGAAAACTGTAGAGACAATGAAAAGATGATGGAGGGGAGGGTAGTGATAAAATGTTGAATGCCACGATGCTTTTGAGTCATGGAACTATTCTATAATATTGTATGGTAATGTTATCCATGCAATGTAACCTTTTTTTAAAAAAAGACATTAAAATGTATAATGCAAAGAAAGTTCTTGCTATGACCTAAGGACTTTAGTTTATAATGATGTTTAATAATTGCAGCAATCATAATAGTAAACACCCTTGTGCAAGATGGTAGTAACAGAGAAATGAGTTAGGAGTCTGAGAGGAGTGCATGACTGGAACTCCCTTACTCCCTGACTTTTACATAAATATAAAACTGTACTAACAGGGAAAGTTTGGTTGATTTTTTTTTCTTTCTTTCTTTTTTTTTCTTTTTTGCACAGCTGAAGCATCTTTTCTTCCCCAAAGCAGATGCCACGGGGAGGAGAGGATAAAGCTACCGAGGAAATAGAACCTCCCCTCTCCTTTCATTAGCATTTGTTCTCAGGTGGTTCTTTTGTGTTGTAATTCAGCTTTTCAGGTCTTTTTAACCCAGTGACAAAGAACCTCAATGGCTGTCCTCTCTGAGTGCTCCTCCGTGTGCAGCACCCAATGGAGACCCAATCAGGTCTGCGTTTCTGAGGTCTCCCTTCTCCCTCTTGATGAGCTCCTGAACCTACATTCTAACAGCAGCCAGAAAGGAGTGTCAGTATTTACCTCCACGACGGCTGTGAGGATTAAATAAGCCAATCCCTGGTGCCTAGTAAGCATTCAATAAGTGTAAGCTGTTATTCTGTTATTGTTTATACACCTTCACACAATACACACATCAAGTAGAAGAAAGACAAAAGATTCCAGCTCAAATTATTTCTGGACTGTCAAGATGCATAAAAGAAACATGAAGACAAGATGTTGGAAGCACCTGCTCAGCGGCAGAGAAAGGGAGGAAAATACGTGTCAAAATGGTTTGACATCTCCTGTGCCCTTTGTCTGGGAGCCCAGTGTAGCTCACCCCAAATCCCTTTAATAATCCCCTCCTGTGAACTTCACCCTAACCTTGTGCCCTTTGGACAGGAAACTGTTGAAGCGTGAGCACTATTGTCAAGTTCACCACACCCTCTGGCCATAGCCTTCCACCTCTTGAACCTGAACCCAGAAGGGTCAGAGACTTCTCCCTCCCCCTCCCACCCTCCTGCATGCTGCTTCTTATTGTATTCTCTTTGCTATTTATATTTTTCTCCACATGCCTGGAGCCCATCATAGGGGGAGGAACATGCTCACAAAATAGACAGCATTCCTGCCCTGATGCTGCGCTTGCTAGAAGCTGTTAGTATAATCTTGTTTATTTACTTTGGGGAGCTTAAAGCACAGAAATTGCTTTCCCTCAAGTCTTAATATCAAAGAACTCAAAGGGACTCAAAGGAAGTTTACAGTACCACAATCCACTCCACAGACAAGTTTCTTGACTCCCCACCCCATGTTTGAAACTTGCACTCCCTATACATGTTCTAGGAGCATCTTCAGGCAGCAAAGCCTTGCTTAAGTCTCTCCTCTTGCTAATCCCATGAGGCTATTTGCAGAAGCCCTGGTACTTTCATGGCATCTTTCTGAAAGACAGTTAGCACTCAGATTCTTCTTGCTCTTGTAACAAAAATTCTCTGTGATACTTGTTGTTCTTCTCCCTCTCCCCTCTTTCATTGTTGAATTTGAAACCCATACATTAGAGATCACTGCCTCCCTAAATTGCAGTTTTAAAAACAGAAGGATGGAAAAGGGGCACCCGCTCAAACTGACATTTCCGTATTGCTCACTCATTCGAGGGTGGCAGGTTATAATTCACATCCAAACACGTAGAGGAGTGACGCTGTCATGTGGGTCTTCTACCATTACCATCCTCAGCCTGGGACCCTACCCAGGAGGACTTGCTTAGTTCTATAGCTGTTGTGGTGAACAAAAAAAAAAAAGAGAGGACAGAGCAATAGCTCTTCACTTCCCCAAGATTCCTCCTGCACCCAACGGGAAGGTGTTCCCAGGTCTATTAGATGGGTTGGAACAGACACTGGATGCTACACAGGGTAAGCAAAGTCAACTTTCCCCCTTCGACAACCATTCCAATGCAGACATACGCCTCCCTTGATGCTGTGAATGAATGGACTTTGTTGGGAGAATCCTGGCTCAGCTTCTGTCTCCAAAGACTGGCAGCCATCCATCAAGGGCGAGCGATGAAATCCCTGGGGAAACATTCCCCCTTGCATCTCACTGGGCTTCTACTTGCTTTTGCTAGTGCTCCACCTCTCTGTCCAGTTAGGCGCCTCTCTCCTGCGCTGCTGTTCACTGGCTACCTTGCAAATTGTGCGCTGAAGAGCCAGGCTTCCTGTGTTCTTTTCTCTCATCCCTCCTGCTTCTTTGCCCTCTGTTGTTTCTTAAATCCCAATGCCTCCTGCTCTGGGATTCAATTTCCCCCTTGCTGGGTTGTAGCCCTTGGGGTTCTTTAATTTGCCGAGAGTGAATGTGGTTGTAAATTACTTCAGTTTTTGCATAATTTTATACAACTTATTTTGTCAATTTTGTGCTGTGAGCTCACATTCAGCAGGAATCTATCCTCACAGAAGTCCAGCATAGGCCGAGGTTTGAGAAGGGTTCCTACCATCTACCATCACTTCTGTTTGAGGGTCTCCAATTCTTGATTCATTTTCCCAGCAGATTCATGGCTTGGAATCTATGCTGTGTGGGAACTGAAGAATCAGATTAATCAGCTACAACTCATGTAGGTCCAGGGCACAAAAATTTTACTCAAGTATCTGTAATGACTCCCTCCCTCTCAGCACACACTCAGGAAAATTTGCTAAAGGTTAGGCCATCCATTGGCCCGTGGCACCATAGGGGGTGAGGAGAATTTAGGAGGTGGGTCCAATGGAAAGAAATGAGGTCACTGGAGGCATCCTTGAAAGGGATACTGAATGACTCCTCCTCGTCCCCCTCTGCCCCTTTGGCTTCCTAACTTCCCTGACTTGAGCAATAATCCCTAACATGATGTTCTGTCTGGCTACAGACCCAAAGCAATAGAACCATGTGACCACAGGCTGAAACCCATGGACCCTTGAGCTACAGCAATCTTCCCATGTATAAACTGGTGCTTTTCCCCATCAAGGGAAAGCAAACTGGCCAAGTTATGAGACAAGGAGGCTGGGATTTAGCATCTCTTTCCTAGTTCTCTAATTTATTCAGGAGCCCCTGTCATTTCTCCTCCTTGCAACCATTAGAGGCCATTTTCCTGATTCTAGCTTCTCTCTGAGAGAATTAAAGCCCCAGCCCCAGAAGGTCTGATCTCTGCTCAGCCTGGGAGTCTCCATTGTCTGTACATTTCCCAAGGCCCATCTTTTCTTGCCTGAGACTCAGAGTGGGTTTTATTTAATTGAAATGATCTTATCTAGTTATTCTGTGCTTGAGAGCATAGAGAGGATTTGGCATGAGGTTTTATTTCAGGCATCTGTTCCTAATTCCTGCAGTTTTCTGCAGGTTTCTATGGTACTTTGCCATTCTGGGGCCCACATTAGATAGGCAATTATAGCTCCCCATGAACTGATACTCTCGGCAGTCAATATTCCAACCAGCTTTGGCATAAGACCTGAACCGCATGGATGTTGCAAAGTCAAAGGTCCAAGATATTCTGTACATTACGTAACTAGGGAATCAGGATCTGTGGGCAGTTTCTCAAGTACAGAGTTGAACTCTGAACCTTCACGGGTCTATTCTGGCTTTGTGGGCAGCTGCCTAGAAGTGGGAGAAAGAACAAGATAAGGAGACTACACACAACACACAACACGGGTGGACTGTGCTGTACCTGTGCTTGACCTGAGGCTGTCAGGTATGTGCATGGCTGTTGGAGTGTGCTATTTCTTATGTGAAGCATGAACATGCAAATGAAGTCATTCTTAAATTTCTCGGGACCCTGGAGCTGAGATTGGCCACTCAGCTTTTTGAGACTGTAAAAATTATCTGAGTTAATCAACCCATAAAGACAAAAGGTTTGTTAGATTCACAATTTGAGTTCAGTCTATGGCCCAGTGCTTCTGTTGGTTGCAGGCCCTTAATGAGAAAGCACAGCATGGCAAGAGCCCCTAGTAAAAAGGGTGCTGCTCAGTGTTTGGCCTGGAAGGGGGAGGGAAGGGAAAGGAGGAGGGGGAAGAGGAGGAGGAGGAAGAAGAGGGTAGAAGAAGGAGAAGGGAAAGAGGAGGAAGAGGGAAGGATGCAATCAGACTTCCCTTTTGAGGCTAAGCCTATATGGAACTCAAGCCTCCCACTAAAGCTTCTTGTAGGCTCCACACGCTGAGAAGCTTAAGTTGCAAGTCATAGCAAGATATAATAGGGGAGCGCTCAGGTGACAAACACTTGCTCCAGAATGTCTTGCCAGCTCAACCCAAAGAAGCTGCTTGCTAGGACTTTATTAAGTAACTCCCGCTGTGAGTCCACCAGTGAGGGCCAGCTTGCTGAGCAGAGTCACTGCTGCCAACAAATCGTCTTTAAAGACAGCTTTGGCATATTTTCCAACAAAATCTCCATCTTCTTTTTTCTTCTTTGGGCACAGTGGAGGCTGTGGCTTTGTGTGATCCCAGCTTACAGTTCTAAGTTGTGTTTATTCCTCACTTAAGCCTTTTGCTTGGAAATTCAAATCCATGTTTTAATTGGGGTTTTCTGACACCTGCTCACTGTAATACCTCCCTTGCTTTGTAAAAAAAGAAACTTTTTGTGATCATTTTCAACCAAAAGGACAAATCAGTTTTCATAGCCCAAAAGGGATAAAAACATGAGCAGGTAAGGGAATTAGGAATTAGTATCTTGGCAGTCAACCCAAGCAAAGACTGGACTGTAGATGACTTAATAGCCAGTGGACACAGCAGGCATTGCTACAAGTCCTGTTGCCAGATCATTTGGTCACTTGAAGGTTTTGTAAATATTTCCCTGGAAGGATATACTATCTTAGGTGACATTGTGAGACTGGCACTAGAATGAATGGCCTGATGGAGATGTAATCAAAACACACTACTCACCGAGAGACAACCTCAGTGGGGCATGCAGGACTCTGATCCTTCTGTTTCCCTCTCTCTCTCTCTCTCTCTCTCTCTCTCTCTCTCTCTCTCTCTTTCTTTCTTTCTTTCTTTTCTTTCTCTCCTTCCTTCCTTCCTTCCTTCCTTCCTTCTTTCCTTCCTTCTTTCCTTCTTCTTCTTCCATCCTTCCTCCTTCCCTCCTGTCACCAGTCACACCAGCTTGCTTTTCTCAAGGCTTTCACCCACGTGTTAGTCAGTGCTCTTTAGAATAACTTATAGTGTGTGTGTGTGTGTGTGTGTGTGTGTGTGTGTGTGTGTGTGCAATTTATTGGAATGATTTGCAGGCTATGATCCACATAATCAAGCAACGGTGGTCTATGAATGGAAAGACAGTTCAGGAGTCCAGCAGTGACTCAGTCCACAAGGCTGGATGTCTCAACTGATCTTCAGTATAAGACAGATTCACAAGAAGTAGGCTCTAACACCAGCAAAGGAATGGACTTGCAATAATTCAAGGGCAAGCAGGCGAAGAGCAAAAGCTTCCTTCTTCCATGTCCTTAATGGCTTCCAGCAGAATTTGTGGCCCAGATTAAAGGCGTGTATTCCTGTCTCAAAGATCTTGATTAGAAGTGAATCTACCTACTTCAAATTAAGCAAAAGTCCCTCACAGGTACCCTCCCTCCATTTTTGGATTTTAATTCTTTCAAGATATAGTCAAGTTGACAACCAAAAGTAGTCATCACAACCCACTATCTACATCTATTCTCTCCATTTGTTTAGTATCTCCAAAAAGTGAGTGTCGCTGGAGCAGGAGTCTTATTCACTATAAAATCACCTGTGCTTCAAATTATTTCATTCTTATAAACTTTAAAGAAATCAAAGGAGGCCAGCCTTTCCAGGTTCAAAGCCTAGTTCTACCATCTGTGTGTCTTTTTCTCAATGATAATCCTCCTTCTGCTTCACTTATTAGATGGTGATAACCAGTAATTCTACCATGATAGGTTGGTCCAAGGACTGGAGCATTATTGCACACAACCTGCTTTGAGAAACACTTAATATATGAAAAAAAGCACTCGTGGATATTGTTGACATTGATCACGAATATGCTAAGTGAATAAAGTATCTCTGTGTATAGTTTGCAAAAGTGGCAAAAGTGATTATATGCATTTTGTAAAAGAGAATCACTTGTGTTTCCACCGTAATGACTTGGGTCTAGGGCCTGCCCCACTCTATAGGATTGTAAGTAAGGGCCTTTGCCCATTATAAGTCAGGGCCTTTGCCCATTATTCCAAGTCTTAGTTATCACTCACCTCTGTGTGGAGTCCTAGCCTTGCATTGGGTTGGTTTGCCTGAAACCTCTCCACCCTGTGCCTCACTGACTGGTGTTGTCCTGACAATGATCAATCCCCCACTTGCCCCTGGTGTGCTGTGCAGTACTTCCTTCCCTCTGTTGAGTCTGTCCGCCAGTCTTAGACTCTGCCCAGAGGCTCCTGATGACATTCACCAGGGAGCCACGGGAGGACTGGGCAGGGAGATCAGCTCCTGATTATTGTAGCTGCTGTGTAAGTCAACCCAAAAAGTATCAGTGATCCACCCCCATCTTCCTTCATGACTGGCTTTTCCTTCATAAGAATTTTTCTACCCAGGTAGTGGAAATGGCCCTGCTGCCTATTATAGAACAGATTTCAGGTTCTCTTGCTATTGACTTCTGCACTCGGAGGGCAATGGGGAAAAGCAAATATAAACTTCTCTCCATGAAGGCTGAAACCATTAGATCAGAAACAATCAGGGCTAGGCATTATGGTGCAAGGGTTTACTTTAACTTGAGCCTCATCTTGGAACTCAGGCCTACAGGGATGGATAGTGGTACATTATTTGTGTTTTAATAATTAAAGCTTGCCTGAAGGTCAGTGCAAAGCAGCCACACTAGTCACCCATACAGGCCAGGCAGTGGTTGCACACCTTTAATACCAGCAGCCACACTAGTTAGTCATAGAGACCAGGTGGTGGTGGCACACACCTTTAATCCTAGCACTAGAGAGGAGTATAAGGCAGGATGAGACAGGAACTCGCTCTCTTCCAGTCTGAAGACTTCATCGAGGTAAGAGCTCTCTAGTGACTTGACTGCTTTTGCTTTTCTGATCTTCAGGTTGAACCCCCATATCTGTCTCTGGGTTTTTATTAATCGTGCTACAGGGATGAACAGCTCACATTTCTTTGCTAATTCCAACTTCCTTGTAGAACCAGAATTCATGTCCACTCCCTCTGATCTTCTGTCTACTCAGAGCATCTTGCTCACACCCTCTCCAGAGTTTAAGAATGACTGTCAACCAATGTCCTATCCCCGCTGGCTAACCCAAATTAGTCTGTTGCGCACTCTCTCTCTCTCTCTCTCCCTCTCTCTCTCTCTCTCTCTGTGTGTGTGTGTGTGTGTGTGTGTGTGTGTGTGTGTGTGCACGCACGCACACGCAGAAATCATGCAAGTCTCCCAGAGTGAACATATTCCCAGGTGGAAAGAAGTATAAAAGTCTGTGTCTGTGTTTAGAATGTGAGGGTTTATGTATCATATGTAATTTTCTGTAGAGAGGCATGCCTATGTGCTTCTGTATCTGCATGTGCCTGCAAGTGTGTGTTCAAAAAGATTTCTCCCTCCTTCCATCCATCCAGGAAAGAACCTAAGCCAATTTGAGGGTATCTGAGCCCATCTTTGAACCTCCACATCCTCTAAGGATCAACTCAAACATTCCAGGACTTTCTATTCACTTTCTATAAATGCCTTAGATTCTTCCCATGCTGCCTCTCTGTCCTGGCTCACACTTCTGTAGGATTTTTCGCCTGCATCAGGGTGCAGACGGAAAACTTGTCTTTAGTGATGGGGATCTCACAGCCAACCAGTGCATTATGGTCACTGATGCTGTCTGCTCAGAGGAAAGGCTTGCTTGCCGGCTGCCTGCTGTCAGTAGGTGGTAAATTACAGACCCATGTTCTTCTCCTTAGAGTCCTCAGTGCATGACCAGAGACTTTACCTTTTCTGCACAACTGGTCAGGCCCGTTGGTCAATGCTTTTGTGTTCCTACAACCAGAAAGCATTAATAAGTTATCGTCCATTCTGGAGATTCTGGGGTATAATTATATGTGCTCTGCTCTGGAAAAGGAAGTCACCAGAAGCCAGAGAGAGGAGAGGCAGAATGTCCCGAAGCTTGGAGTTACACATTCAGGACCCATTAGGAATACCAGGTGAAAGTGAACAAAAAGCCACTGAGGGACTGGGGCAGTCTAGGAGCATCATGCTGAGGTGACAGACAGGCAGCTGGAAGCAATTCTGAGACTAGAAGTAACAGAAATTTTAGAAAGGGAATAACCCATGCCCCCCAAGAGTGAGACAAAGATGTTTGCTCACAGAGTGGGAGGCAGCCACTGCAGGAAAGCCATTGGCAGTACTTTTGTGTTTCTCTTCATACCTTGTAGTGTGTGCAGACCAGGAGAAGTAGCTGGGAATTAAGCGCATCTGTGTGCCTAGACCTTCCCTGTTGAAGAGCTCATGTCAGAGCTCCACTCTGCTCCTTGAAGCAGCTCACTATCCCCAGGTATCTCTGCTATGGACCTGCTGCAGCGTCCTCAGCATCCTTGGTGTCTCACTATCTCTTGCTACTTTGTCTTCGTGGAGGATGCTGGCCATGTGTCTACCACCCTGCCCCTCCACTGATTCCATATTTGTCATGGTGCTGTCAGCTGGCCTTTCCTACACCATACAGGACACAGAGCCAACAGGCCAGAAAGTCTTGGGTTGTTGGAATCTGTGTGAGCCTCTGAGGAGGTGGTAAGATCTCCACCCACCCCTGAAGAAGAACCATCTTGGGACTGTCTCCTTCTTTTCAGTGGCATTCACCTCATAAACTGTCCTGTCCTAATCCCACTAGCCTAACCCTGAAATAATTGTTTCTGGTTTTCCTGACCATAACTTTTGATCAAAACTGATTCCCTATAAATAATTCTGTTTTACCAACAGAATGAGAGTTCCAAGTGACCCTCTCCCTCTGTCTGTTCCCTTCCATCCCCCTCTCAAGCCTTCCCCTCCTCTTCCACCATCCCTTCCACCATCTTGTCACCCTGTTTCTTCTTCCTCAATATTTTTGCCTCCTTTCTTCCATTTCCCTCTTCTTTCTTCTTATCTGGCTTCTTACCATAATCTGAATAACCCCCAAGACCAATCACTTGGCCATTTTCTGGCCGAGATCCTCTAGGCTCCTTGCCCTTCTTGAGTTAAAATCCCAGTGGAGGAAGCAGGATGGCACCTGCCCATCCCCACGAACGCATGGGACTCGATATCCTCGAGGCACTCAGGGCATGCTAGTCATCGTTATTATCGTGGCCCTGGTTATTTCTTTCATATGTGTCTTGGTTAATAGTTCAAGCTTTAGCCACCTGCCCCCAAACTTACCTCTGTCAGCCCTCTTCCCAACCTTTCTCAAGGTATTACTTGTCTCTTGGCAAAACACTCTTGGTAAAAACAAAATACTTTATCAAAATGCTTGAGTAAAAACTCTCTACTTCTCCTCTTGTCCTACTGACTATGGAAAATGTAGAGATTAGCCAAGGGAAGAAGCCATCAATGCTGCAGTGCAGCGCCCATAGGTAGCAGCAGCTGTAATATTCGACAATGCTTCCGCTTGTCTGGGAATGCTTTCTTTTCTTTTCTTTCTTTCTGTTTTTCCTTCTTTTTCTGTTTCTTTTCCTTTCTTTTTGGTTTTTCAAGATAGGGTTTCTCTGCAGCTTTGGAGTCTGTCCTGGAACTAGCTCTTGTAGACCAGGCTGGCCTTGAACTTACAGAGATCTTCCTGCCTCTGCCCCCCGAGTGCTGGGATTAAAGGCGTGTGCCACCACTTCCCAATTGGGAATGCTGAGAAAACTCCATTTATCATAGTTCATTTTTACTATAATAGCTAAGTAGTGATTTAATTAATCATTGAATGATTTTATTAACGTCTTTATTAATCTTTGAAACAATGTTTGCTGAGGAACTACTATGATGCATTCCTTCCAGAGTGGACAGTGTCAGGTGGACTTTGTAAAGCACAGGGGTGGAGGCACGGAATTCAGATCCATATGCAGTATTTGCAGACTGCAGCTTTGCTGTGCTCTAAACTGCTCACATGCACACAAGCATAGCACAGAACCACTGCCCAGTGACCCCCTGCCCAGATGTGCACACACAGCTGCTGATTGCCTTTACTGGCCACCTGTCCTAGCAATACCTCCTCCCCTCTGTTGATGGCTGCTGCATGCTGAAGCTCGCAATGAACTGTGTTTAACAGAACCATTAATTTATCAGGCACTCACTTAAGCTGGTTGTACCACACTAGGGCAAGTGTGTTCTGGGGGCTCTCTGAGGGTTATGTTTATTTTCTGAGAATTGCCATTGGCTCTGGGTGATGGGAGGTGCGCCAGAGATCACATTACTGGGGCTCTGGTCAGTCTGCTGCACCATGTGGCTGTAGAATTAATGTGCTGCTTATTGATGGGCAAGCTATCCCTTAACAGGGTCCCAATTTGACTCTTGGGATAATGAGATGAGTCTTTAGGGACCATCCATCTCTCTCCCACAGCTGAGAGTAGTTCTCAGGAACATGGCCCCTTAACTGGCTCATGATGGAGTGTAGCTGAGCTGAGGCTAGTGCAGCCCATTTATTTCTCAGGGGCCAGAATGACATGCTCAGTAGCACCTCCCCCCATCGCCTGAGACCTTGCCTAGACTGACATAGTTGAAAGGCAAACAGAGCTGTGACATAGGTCTTGAAGGGGCTGGTTCATGTCCCAGGTCTTCTGGACAACCCTAGATAGGCAACTTAGCCTTTCTAAGTCCTCATTTTCTGCCTAGCAAGATGGAGATACACCTGAGACAATAGTATTAACTGAGAACCCAAGAGGCTCATTTACAGGTTAGGATATGAACAAAGTCACGTGGTCTATTCTCAGGCACATTGACTTCAAAAACCAACGAATCCCTCTGAGTGAAGGCACAACTAGATGCTGGGGAGGCATGAGACAGGGGCTGTATCTTGTGGGACATCTGGGAGGGTGACAGCTAAGTTGAGCTCTGACAGATGGCCAGGTGTTAATCAGTTGAAATGGGGTGATGGTGGCGATGATGGTGGTGGTAGCAGTGGTGGTGGTGGTGGCGGGTGGGAAAGAGATATGCCAGACGGAAGGAACAGCTTGTGTAAAGGCCTGGAGACTGGAGGGAACACCGTGTGTTTAGAAACCTAAAGCGAGCCAGAAGGTCTGGCGCACAGACAAGGAAGGGCTGTAAGGTGGGCGGGGAGCGGCTCCTTGGGGAGTGTAACTAGGATGCCTGGGACACCTTGTTCAGAACTGGGAATGCAGCTTAAGGAAAACAGAAAGCTGTCAGAGGTTGTTCGCAGCCCCCGTGGTGTTTACATACGCCCGTCCATCACTCTGCCCGTGGAATGGGCACAAATCTGGAAGAGAACCAGACTGCTACATGTAGAGTGATTGGAGCAAATGTGATTTTATATAAATAACAAAGACTTGTCCTGAATTGGGGGCAAAAGACTAGGGAAAGTTATGATGCATGATGCACTGAGCAGAATTGGGTCAGCTGGGGAAAGAGGTTATAACGGGGACTCCCACGCTCCCTGTTCACGCCTCCCAGGCCACTGCATGGTTAAGTGATCACATGTGACAAGCCATATCCCAGACACTCAAAGGATGTTCATTGTGTCCATCTGTCCCTGTGAGATCTTTGCCAATTAATTCCTACCAACTCTGTCACAGCCTTCAGGAGCTGGACTCAAATTCCTCTCACCTTCTCCCGGAAGCTTCCAACCTTCTCACTTTCTAACTGGAGGCTCAAGTGCCAGCAGGCAGCCTTGGGCTGGCAGAGCAAGAAGCCCGCACAGCTTAAGGCTGGGAACAGTTGTGCCAAGACGTTCCTTAGTTCTTCCCTCTGAAGCGTCTGACTCAGTGTATGTTTTTTTTAAATTTATTGTTTGAGAGTTTTGTGTATGAATATCACGTGTTTTGATCAAATCCACCCTCCACTCCCTCTGCTCCAACTCCTCCCATGCCTCATCCACCCCCCAACTTTTCTCTCCAAACTTTACACACTCATTTGTTAGTCACTGAGTCCCCCAGTGCTGTACAGTGCCCTCTGGAATGCAGGCAGTCTAAGATCAAGCCGGTACTCACTGCTGCTCTTCATAAAGCCCATCCAAACCCTGCTGCTCCTGCACTGAAGGAAGATGCTCAGTAGAAAGGCAGAAGGAAAGAACCAGGCAGGATAGGAAGGTGGTGGGACCAACAAGCTGCAGAACTGTCCCCAAGGGCTGGGTGAGGCAACACAGAATCCCCCCAGTTTTCTGATCTGTAAAATAGAGCTAACGGCGGGTCCTTCGTTGGAGCTTTGTTGAAAGACAAGATGAAACTCGTGATGGAAAATGACAGTCAATAAAGCACAGCGTGGCAAGGAAATAATGAATGTGTAAGTAGCCCAGCAGGATGGCTGTGAATCCCATCCAGTCTGGGCACAAATCCAACTTCTACCATTCCTGACCTATGAGATGGAGAGAGGGAGGGAAGGCATCCACCTTAGAGTACCGTCCTCTCATAATGCCGACTGTCACCAGCACTGAAGGCGAAAACAGTTCAGGGCTGTGTGACCTCACCGAGCTTCTATTTTCAGAGAAAGAAGAAATTAAATAACCATGTACATCAAAGACCGCCTTGGAGAGTCATCAGTGCTGTGAAGAAACTAAAACAGGGGTAGACGACAGAGTAGCTTCCCACAAGAGATGCACAGGGGGCTGCTGAGTGTACGTGACCTTCTAGGTGAGACAGGATTCAGAAGAAACACCGGCGATTCAAACATATGGACTGGCAGTTCTCCACCCTGCTTTCTCATTAGAACCAGCTGGAAATCATCATGGTGTCCAGTAAAGTGGTGTTGTTCCAGGGTAGTTCTTAAGCACACACAATTTAAATACCCCATGTGTTGCATGGGAGAAGTTAGCCACGGCTCTGTAGGAGTTGGGTAAAGCGTGACATTCAGCCTGCAGTACTTGGTCAGGGCTAGCAGAGCAAGGACCCCTAGCAGGTCACTGATACGTGAGGAATAGTTTCCCGCAGATCCAGAGGTAAAAGGTCAAGGTTAAGGTGTTGAGTCATCTTGCCAGTACCATGGAGTCATATTTTAACAGACTAAAATCAGGACTTTAG
Organism: Ondatra zibethicus; assembly: GCA_004026605.1. Classification (NCBI taxonomy): domain Eukaryota; kingdom Metazoa; phylum Chordata; class Mammalia; order Rodentia; family Cricetidae; genus Ondatra; species Ondatra zibethicus. The sequence continues at coordinate 19,753 of PVIU01008120.1, forward strand.
CCCTAATGTGGAAAGAAGAACACAATTTGTACTGGACCAAACATAATCCTCACCAGTTTCTCTCCGGTCCAAATCACCCTCTTGATTTCCTCATCTTCCCATTTGACTTTCCAGCCCCGTGTGGAAGACACTCCTTATAATCATAAATTCAGCCCTTTCTGAAAGTTTGAGGTAGAAGTCCTCCAAATAAAAGGATAAGCTTGCTCTAAGATGGGTGGTCCAGAGAGAGACTTGACCAACTCTTCCCAGATGGGGCCATTCCTGGTGTTGGCACTCTTGCCATTTAACTCACAGGTGAAAAGGGGAGAGGAAAGGTCCCCCATGCCAGATCTGCCGCTTCTTGGGGGACTCTGGTAATGTGCACTGACTGTTACCAGGATGTAATAAGCGCTGGAGAAATGACTCAGTAGTTAAGGACTAACTGCTCTACCTGATTTAGCTCCTAACATCCACATGGTCACTCACAACATCTATAATTCCAGTTCCAGGGAACTTGACACCCTTTTCTGGCCTTCTTGGGCACTGCGTGAGACTGCTTCCAAGACATACACGTAGAACATGGCAGCAAAGTAAACTGAGGCTGTTGTCACAGATATTGATGTGGGATTCCACTCTGTATGCTGTAAATATGTTTTATTGCCCTTGGTTAATAAAGAAGCTGCTTTCAGTCAATGACTTAACAGAGTAAAGCCAGGCAGAAAATCCAAACAGAGATGTAGAGAGAGAGTAGGCAGAGTCGAGGAGACGCCATGTAGATGCCAAAGGAGTCAGACACCCCAGAAACTTACTGGTAAACCACGAGCCTAGTGGTAAAATACAAAATAATAGGAATGGGATAATTTAAGATGTAAGAGTTAGTTAATAAGAAGCCAGAGCTAATAGGGCAAGCAGTGTTTTAATTAATATAGTTTCTGTGTGATTATTTCAGTTCTGGGTGACTGAGAAATGAATGAGCAGCCTCTACCTACAAAATATGGTTACTGAGTTAGCAAAGTCAGCTGCTTCTGACTTCCTGGGGTTTCCAGGGCCTTGGTAATGCATGTGGTTCCAATTTTGAGTTGGAGAGAGTTATATTCAGGACAGGAGGGACAGAATGAGGAGACTTGCTGTATCAGGCTACACAGGAGCCACCAATAACAGGGACATTGGCTGACAATTCTTTACATGATTTCTTTTTTCTGTGTTCTTGTCAGAACCAGAGTCCAGTGCCCAGTGGGATTAATACGGAAACATATTGGTTTTCCCCTGACATTGAGGACATGCTCTCCCTAAGAAGGGGGTGTCTCTATACTCCAGGAAGGCTGTGATGTCAGAACTCTGCAATGCCTGCAGACAGCTGGGAGACGGATGGGAAAAGGAACTGTTTCTGCTGAAAGGACCAAGAGGTGAAGGGGTGAAGGTGGCCTGCTTTGTGCATGCTAAAACAACAGAGAAGCTTCCACATGCAATGAGTTTAAGAATGGGATGCAGTTCCTTAGAAACCTTTCCAAAGAAGGAAGGAGTCATGCTTTTTTTCCCAAAGGCAGTCTTTCTTCCATGTTGAGAAAAGAAGGAAACTTAATGCCAAGGAGAGAAGCAAGCATGTGGAAGTCTTGTCTTCCTAAGCTGCTTCCAACTGTAGTCACTGCCATTGAAACTCTCTTTGTCACCAGCATCCTTCCTCCCCATTGATTAGCTCATCTAGTTCCTGAGTCAGTTCTGACAACAACTAGGGGTCCAAGGATTTTCCATCTCTAAAAGAAGCCTTAGTAAGGCTTTCTGCAAAGTGATAAGGACAATGCTGACTTCTGTAGCCCTTCTAGTTCAATATCACTAGACCTAAGTCTCAGACCATTACTGTTCTCTACAGGGCACTGTGTCATACATCTGACATTCTGAATCCATAAGGCTGCTTCCTGCTACAAGTAATAGGAAGCTCCACACTGAGCTCTGAAGATTTCAGATGCTTATTCCTTTCTTACACAGAAGTTTAGAAACAGACAACGTCCAAGATGATGCAGATTAGATGTTCCATCAAAGGTAGAAAGACTCCCATCTTGAGTCCACTTTCATCCTTATAAGTGCTGCTTTATGGTTATAAAATGGTGATATTGCTCAATCCATTGCTTCTTCACAAGATGATATCAGAGCAAGGAGAAGGGGAAGTAGTGGCAAACCTGTCCTGAACTTCCGATCTCAGCTTTCCGTGATGTACATCATATGTTCAAATAGTACATAAACTAGAAATGCAAGTTGGCCGATTTTGCACAGAGTGAACCTAAGTGTGAAACAAATCCCATAAACCATGAATCAGAACACCACACAGATGCACACTGGGCCACCATCCAAACCCAGTTGTCCCCAAGGAAATCACTAGCCTGACTTCAAACCACAGATAGAGTTTCTTTTTTCCTTAATTTCATATAAATGGAACTGTATGGCATGCCCTTAAGCAATGGTGAGACTTGGTTGCTTAGTTAAGGATGGAGATGATCTTTCGTGGTTGTTTGTTTTTCACTCTTTGGCTTTTTGGGTGGCCCACCACCCAGCTCCCAAATGAATCACACATGTAGACTTATTCTTAATTATAAATTCTCAATTATAAATATTATGGTCTTAGCTTAGCTTGTTTCTTGCCAACTTTTCCTAACTAAAATTGTCCCATCTACCTTTTCCCTCTGGGCTTTTTCCTTTTCTTACTTTTGTATTTCTTACTTTCTTTTTTTTAAATTTTATTTTTTTAATTTTTTTTATTGCGCTATATATTTTTCTCCCCTCCCCCCCTTTCTTTCCCCTCTCCTCCTACCTTCTCCCATGGTCCCCATGCAATCAATTTACTCAGGATATTTTGTCTTTTTCTACTTCCCATGTAGATTAGATCCATGCGTGTCTCTCTTAGGGTCCTCTTTGTTGTCTATGTTCTCTTGGATTGTGAACTGGAGGCTGGTTTTTCTTTGCTTTATGTCTAAAAGCCACTTATTAGTGAGTACATATGATATTTGTCTTTCTAGGTCTGGGTTACCTCACTCAATATGATGTTTTCTAATTTGCCCACAAATTTTAGGATGTAATTTTTTTCTGCTGTGTAGTACTCCATTGTGTAAAAGAACCACATTTTCCTTATTCATTCTTCAGCTGAGGAGCATTTTTGATGTTTCCAGGTTCTGACTATGACAAACAAAGCTGCTATGAACATAGTCGAGCACTTGTCCTTGTGGCACGATTGAGCATCCTTTGGAAATATACCCAAAAGTGGTATTACTGGGTCTTGAGGAAGGTTGTTTCCTAATTTTCTGAGAAATCACCACACTGACATCCATAGGGGTTGTACCAGCTTGCACTCCCACCAGCAATGCAGAAGTGTTCACTTTACCCCACATCTTCTCCAGCATAAGTTGTCATCAGTGTTTTTGATCTTGGCCATTCTTACAGGTCTAAGATGGAATCTCAGAGTTGTTTTGATTTGCATTTCTCTGATGACTAAGGATGTTGAGCATTTCCTTAAGTGTTTTTCAGCCATTTTAGATTCCTTTGTTGAGAGTTCTCTGTTTAAGTCTGTACCCCATTTTTATTTGATTATTTGCTCTTTTGATAACCAATTTCTTGAGTTCCTTGTATATTTTGGAGATCAGTCCTCTGTCTGAAGTGGGATTGGCGAAGATCTTTTCCCATTCGGTAGGCTGCTGTTTTGTCTTGTTTACCGCATCCTTTGTTTTACAGAAGATTCTCAGCTTCAGGAGGTCCCATTTATTAATTGTTTCTCTCAGTGTCTATAATACCAGGGTTATGTTTAGAAGGTGGTCTCCTGTGCCAATGTATTCATGTGTACTTCCCAATTTCTCTTCTATGAGGTTGAACATGGTTGGTTTTATGATGAGGCCTTTGATTCATTTGGACTTGAGTTCTGTGCATAGTGAAAGATATGGATCTATTTTCATTCTTCTAGATGTTGATATCCAGTTATGACAGCACAATTTGTGGAATATGTTTTCTTCTTTCCATTTTAAATTTTTTGCTTCTTTGTGAAAATCAGGTGTTCATTGGTGTGTGGATTGATATCTGGGTTTTTTATTTGGTTCCATTGGTCCTCCTGTCTGTTCTTATGCCAATACCAGGCTGTTTTCAGTACTATAGCTCTGTAGTAAGATTTGAAGTCAGGGATTGTGATGCCTCCAGAAGTTACTTTATTGTACAGGATTGTTTTAGCTATCCTGGGTTTTTTGCTTTTCCATATGAAGTTGAGTATTGTTTTTTCAACATCTGTGAAGAATTTTGCTGGGATTTTGATGGGCATTGCATTGAATCTGTAGATTGCTTTTGGTAAGATTGCCATTTTTACTATGTTAATTCTATCTACCCAAGAGCATGGGAGATCTTTCTATTTTCTGGTGTCTTCTTCAATTTCTTTCTTCAAAGATTTAAAGTTCTTGTCATACAGGTCTTCCACTTGTTTGGTTCGAGTTACAACAAGATATTTTATGTTATTTGTGGCTATTGTGAAGGGTGATATTTCTCTGAATTCTTTCTCAGCCCATTTATCATCTGTGTAAAGGAGGGCTACTGATTTTTTTTGAGTTAATCTTGTATCCTGCTACATTACTGAAGGTGTTTGTGAATTGTAGAAGTTTCCTGGTAGAATTTTTGGGGTCTTACCTTCACTCTTATTCTGTGGCTGACTGTGAAGCTGTGTGCCTGTTCCCTAGCATCCTTTGTCTTTGCCCTCTTATCTTGTTCCTTTTCCTTTCCAAATTTCTCCTCCTGTTTTAACTCTTGGCTTACCAGCCCTGCCTATCCCTTCTCCTCCCTCACTATGGCCAGTAAGCTCTTTATTAAACCATCAGGTCTATTAAACAGGTAAAGAATCACAGTTTCACAGGGTTAAACAACTGCAGCATAAACAAAAGTAACACACCTTAAAAATAATTTTCTACAACAATATTTGCTGTTTTATTGATGTATAGTAGGCCATTGCTTGTATAGGCATCTCTCAGTATCTACAGGAGATAGGTTCTAGGCTCTGTATCAGACACTAATGGTATGGGAGAATGGTCTGTATTCTGTCAATTATATTTTAAATAAACACTGATTGGCCAGTAGCCAGGCAGGAAGTATAGGTGGGACAACCAGACAGGAAGTAGAGGCGGGTCAGTGAGAACAGGAGAATTCTTGGGAAGAAGGAAGCCCATTCCTCTGCAGTTGTTGCCCAGCCACAGAAGAAGCAAGATGTGACTCCCTCACTGTAAAAGGTACTGAGCCACGTGGCTAACATAGACAAGAATAATGGGCTAATTATACATTAAAAGAGTTAATAAGAAGCCTGAGATAATGGGCCAATCAGTTTATAACTAATGTAGAACTCTGTGTGATTCTTTGGGACTTAACGGCTGTGGGAACCAGACAGGACAGAAAACCTCTGTCAACACACCAAAGTCTGAGGAAACTCAAGTAAATGGCATAGTGTTTGTCTATGACCTCCATACACTCTCCCTTTGTGTGTGTGTGTGTGTGTGTGAGAGAGAGAGAGAGAGAGAGACAGAGAGAGAGAGAGAGAGAAAGAGAGAGAGAGAGAGCAGGTACATGTGAGTTATGTGCTTGTGCATGTGATTATGGAAGACAAAGGTGAACCTTCAGTGTTGTTCCTTGAGAGTCATCTACTTTGTTTTCTCAGACATGGCCTCTCATTGGAAGACACCTCACTAATACAGCTAGGCTCGCTGCCTAGTGCCTGCCTCCCCATCACTGGGATTACATGGGCATACCACCATGCCCAGCTTTTTATGTGAGTGCTGTTGATTGAACTCAGGTCTCCATGTGTATACAGCTGAAAGATCTCATTTCCACATTCTCTCTTAAACTTGAAATAATCCCTAGGTTACACACAATGCTTAATTCAATGTAAATGATACATAGTTGTTTCGTCTTGTGGTTTAGTGAACAATGACAGGATGAGAAGGCAATATATATTTAGTGCAGATACAACTTTCATAGGTCAAACTACATTCTATCCCTAACTTATCCCAGGCCTAAGTACCCCACAGGTCTGACTACACCCTAAGTCTGAATACACCCTAGGCCTAATTACAGCACAGGTAATGACTATGATTTAGGTCTAACTACCCCCTGCCTAGGTCTAAGTATACCACAGGTTTATCTAACTATGCAACCAATTTAATGAAATTAAGGAGAAAGAACTAAAGGAGAATAAACCTCTGAGTGATACTGGAGAAAACAGAAACATGTGGATGATTGGAATGCTAAAGACATTCTAAGGCTTAAGATTAGAATTCAATAATTAGATAGAAGCACTGAAGAGAACTCAACTCAAAATGAAGATGAATTGGAAAACACAATAACTCTCCTAGAAAACTCCTAGGAAAACCTTGTCAAGCAAGAAGAAGATAGAATATCAAGACAAAACTTAACTATAGACTCTAGACCAAATAAGCAAGAAATATGAAAATTTAAAAAACCAAAATGAGAAATGCTGTACACCAGAAATAACCTAAACTTTCAAATTATAGGATTGATGAGGAAAAAGAATCCCAAATCAGTAGTATAGACCAAATATTCAACAAGATCAAAGAAGAAATCCTCCCAAACTAAGGAAAGACATACCCTTACAGATACAAAGAACATTAAATTCGTAAGAGCAGAAAAGAAAACCCTAAAGGAATACTATACTTAAAACACTAAATATATACAAAACAAAGGAAGTATTTTGAAAGCTGCAAGAGAAAAAACTGCAAGTCATATATTAAAAAAAAAAAACTAATCAGAAGTTATTTCTCAATGGAAACTTGTGAAGGCCAGAAGATCCTGGAGCAATACATTCCAAGTCCTAAAAATCTATGGTCAACTTAAACTAAAATACCCAACAAAGCTATCTGCTAGAGTTGAAGGAGAAAAAACAGTACTAGTTTGCATGGCACCAGAAGACACAAGGCAAGCTTCCAAATGAGGGAAGCAGTCAGAGTCCTAGCCAGTTATTATGTCTATAAACCACAATAATCACCAACATGGCATAGTGACTCTAAGGGTGCAGTAGTGGCATAATAATACCTTGGTGGTAACCAACAACTTTATAATCAGACCTAAGAACTGCTCAACAATAGGAAAGGTATACCTGATACTGGAACCCTACCAACTACTAAGTGCTAGTAAAGTAATAGATCTTGGAGGTGAACCTACAACCAAGAGCTACTTACTAACCCAGCAAAACTCCTATAAATAGTCTAAACATTTGTCTTTATACCCACAGAGAAGCGTAGTCTTCACCCCTCATCAAGGAAAGTTCTCTTTGCAACAGACAGACACCATTGCAGAAAACCGCAACCAATCAAAATTCAGGGTTATGGAACCCAGACCCAGTGGGCATCTATGAAACAGTCCTCCAGCTCAGAGTCAGGAAACATTACAGGGTCCTGGAATGACTTATAAGAGATAGAGGATCAGGGAGCTTGCTGTGAGACTGCATTTCCTAGCCATGTCAGAAGTCACACCCACAAAATCCCACTAACATGGCTGCCCAAACCCGAGCTGAGCAAAAATGATACCAGCTGACATGCCAAAGTGGACGGAAGAAAGCCCGTGAAGCGTACACATGGATATGGGCAACTAAACAATGCTGAGAATGGGAGGGCTAGTCTTCTCTAGGAGAGAGCACAGCAATTGATTATCCAATACCAGAGGGTCAAGTAACGATGTACAGATTGAGCAAGTTACATTTAGGAATTTACGTGTTTGAATATACACATATGTGTATGAAAATACACATATACATGTGACAACAATTAATGAAAAAGTTAACCATGAATTCAAATAAAAGCAAGGAGGGTTATTTGAAAAATTTTAGAAAGAGGGAAATAATGGAATCACAGTCTAATCTCAAAAATAAAAGGAAAAACTGACAGAACTTTAAGGAAAACAAAGACGCAAACCCAATTACATTTATTCAGTTGTTAGTAATTATCTGAGTTACCTCCAAGTTTTGTAGATCAGAAGCAGTTGTCCTGTAATCCAAGAGTGTGTATATTTGGTGAACACACTGCTTGTCTATAGGTTGGTTCCACCAATGGATGAGTGGCAGGATCATAAACTCACCCTTCTATTCCCATGATAGAATGTTTTTCCTAGAAGCCCCCAAGTAAATGCTTTGTCTCTGTCTCTCTCTAATTGGGTAGATGCGTTTGGTGAAATGGACTGTCAATTGAAAACTGCCTTGGTTGGCTTGAAGACTTGGCTACTTTATGAAAGTCAAATCTGGAAACAGTGGAGAAACTGGCATACTGACAAGCGGTTGCCATCACCCTTCCTTGGGTCATTTAGCTCAGGATTGTGTAGAGAAGGAAGGCTTGCATCAAGCATGCCAATGTCTCCCACATGGATTCATCCTACGTGAGAGAATTGTTTCTTTCCTATCACCAGCCGCCTGCCCTGAACCTAGGTTTGTGTGTCTTTTGCTGGAGCCGTGCCTAGCTTGTCTTTGGCAGTTTAGATTAGAGATCACAAGTCAGGGGCAAATCATAAATACAGACCGACATCCTTCCACACATGCAAACATCCTGAACCTTCTATGTATTTCTGTCCCATCAGGCTTCCCCTCCATTAGAGAATTTTCTATGAGCCTCTATTTCAAGTCCCTGATGGGAATAGTATTTTTAAGAAGCAAAATCATCTTTTTGATATCATCTGGCTGAAAAATCTTGACAATCTCAGGCTTATTCTAGGAGTGAGAGTAAGTTGCCATGAGATTTCCCCAGATTTTGAGTTCTGTTTAATATTTTGAAGAGATGCCTAATACTTCAATAAGGAAGACTGAGAGAACAGAGTACTAATTCCTATTCTTACTACAATAAAAGCATCACTGTGGTGTTAGAATTTTACTGCCCAGAATGTTTGGTGAATGTCGGGGAATCTACTATGATGCCCTACACTGCATTCTGTTTTGATTAGCAGGTTTCTGGGGGTGTTTCTCAATAGACGATAGAGCATTAGGCATGGGATTATCTCTCTTGGAAGCTAAGAAGGGAGGTGATCAGTGTAGTTTATAGCTTGTGGCAATGGTTTCTAATGGAATGGCCCAGAGGGAGAGGCACTTTCACAGTGTACGGGATGCCAAAGTCTCAGGGTACAGATTATAGGCTACACATCTGCCCTGTGGAGCAGCGCTCCTGAGGACCCGCAACCAGAACTACCAGCACAGAAAGACTAATGGATGTCCTCCTGGGATGACATCGTGAGGAGATATAAATCCTACCGAACGTCTCTCAAAGGGATTCATATTTTCTTTGCTGAATGTGGCTTCAGATTGGATTGTACCAGCACCTATTGGACAGCACCAGCTCTGCACTCTTCACATTCATTACTGCATCCATCCTCCCATAGCCCTGCTGGGTATTCCACCTCCATTACCCTCCCTATCATCAGTATCCTTTTAAATAAGGTTTCCTAGAGAGGGCCTCTGCAAGGGGAAATTGCATGCTTCAGGCTTCCCTGGGATTTCTCTCTGGAGATGCACCTGTGAGGAGTGAGAGAGACAGCACTGTCGAACAAAACCTGCTTGCCATGTGATTGCCACTGGGGAGCCCCTTCAAAGAACTCTGGGTTGGGGTAGTCTATGGAGCTCTCCCAAGCTTTGGGATCTCTATTGGCACAGTAGCTGCTTATTCATTAGGGTCACCCCAAAGAAGAGATATAACTCTGAGTGAATTGATATCTTTCCTTGGATGATAACTCAGTAATGAGCAATGAACAATTCTCAGCATCTGATGCATCTAGAGGGTTGGTCCTGACCAAGCGATCTGGATAGGATTCCACCTTGTCTATTGAAATCATCATCATATCGTTTAGCCAGGGCCTCATGACAAGTGGCTGGGAGTGTGGCCCCATGGTGGAGCATTTGCCTGTTATGTTCTAACCGCAGCACTGTAAAAAGAAGACAATAGAATAGAAGAGAGTCAAGAGAACAGCTGTCCTGCTGAGAGGATGGTAGAACCATTTTCTGTTCAATGAACCAAAGCACTTACCTTGTGTTAAACCTTATCCCATATTCCACAGACACAATAGCAGGACAAGCAGGCCCTCTATCTACAGTGTGTTGATTTCATAGGTTAGTTCATGTCAATTGCATTATTTTATACTGGGTAACAGTAGTAAAAACAACTAACAAGGTTGGTGAGTTTTTCTTCCTTTCACAAATATCAAATTTTATTGAGCACCAGAGAACACCAAAGTGAATAAGTCTGTATAACGCACTGGATTTGTAGCTAAATAGAAATTTCTATGCCAGCATGATGGCAGGCCTCTACCTGCCATCTAATTAAGACTATAGTTGGTGTAATTTGGGTTTGGTAAATGTCTGTTTTAAGATGATTGGTATCTGGTTTAAAATTAAGTAGACAGGTCAGCAGATGGAATCACACCAGCGATCTAGATCTAGTCACCCTTGTGACTGTAGAGGCAGAAAATGAGAAAAACAGAGCTGCTTGTTCTGGGGAAGAAGAGCCATGTGCCTATGAGAAAGAAAGTTATTCATAGGTTTCGCTTTTATCTTCTCTGCCTTTTTAGAAGAGCGTTTCTCAAGAAGTACACCCTAAGATGTAAGATGGTTGTTCATTGTCCACATGCATTTCTCTGCAGATTGTGCATAGGCTTCTGGTAAATGGAAGATGAGTATGGGGGGGCACCTGACCCTTAAAAGGAAACTCCCTTCTGCCCTCTTTGGATTGCTTTTGCATGGGGCAGGAAAGTATGCCTTCACTGGACTCTAGTGCAGATCCAGATGAAGTTGTTAAGGGTGGGATCTTGTCCATACAACAGAGGGAAAAGTACAGCTTCAGAGGGTAGCCCCCATTAAAATGTCAACCCATAAATTCATAACTGTAAAGTCAATCCATAAGTTGTCCACCTGTCCACTGGATAGTTTGCTTGACACAGACTAGGGGATATCCTTGCCTTTGGGACTCCTGGCCACTCCTTCAGCAAGCCTGAATGCTATAGTACATAACTGTCATAGCTCAGGTTACAAGAGCAAAGTGCCATAAGCAGGTTGAAATGAATTAACTTTCTACAGTGGTGAAAGCTACTAGTCCCAGTCAATGCGCTATCTGATGTGGGCCCTGCTATGGAAATTTCTCACATGGAGAGGGAGGGAGAGAGTTTCTTTGAATTTCTTTTTAACTTCTTAAAAGGACACTAATTCTGTGGGATCAGGGCTGTATTCATGGCCTCATTTATCTTTGACTATCTCTAGATAGTCCCTACTTCCAGTTACACTGGGGAGTAAGCTTCAGTGTGTCAATTTGGAAGGCATAATTTAATCCATCTCAGTAGTATTAGATAATTACCTAAAGGGAAAGGTTCAAAGGGGTTTTTGTGTGTGTGTGTGTGTGTGTGTGTGTGTGTGTGTAAGCCAGAGGTCTTCCTCAATGACTTTCCCATCTTGTTTTTTGAAAAACCATCAGATTTTGCTCCTGAACATGGAGTTCATTGATTGCCTAGACGGACTGTGCAGTAAATCCCACAATTTTCCTCTCTCTTAACTGGAATTACAGGCACATGTTGTCATTCATGTATGTGGGTGCTGGCAACCTGAGCTCATACTTACTCAGCAAGTGCTCTGTGCACTGAGCCATCTCCTCAGGGCCATGAAAAGAATACTCCTAGCAGGACTCCAGCCTAGCACACACACACCTTTACTTTCTAATCCAACATCCTATTTGAATGCTCACATATTCCTCAATAAGCCCCATCACTGTTTCAGAGTTGCCAGTGAACTTGAAGTTGACTCCCTTAGGCATCAGTTAAGAATTACAGATTTTACTACAGTAAAGTCAGTCTCGTCATGAAGCATTGTTCTCTGTGGGTCAGAGGACAAGGAAATCTCTTAGGCAGAGAATGGTCACAAACACAGGTCTCAATCTGGGTGCATGAATTCACCATCATCATTCATATCTGTCACATCACCAGTGGCCTTTGGTCTACTACTCTCAGATAGAAGGAGGTTTACAAGGGTCTTTACACAGCTTCAGAGACTGGAAGGATGGGAGTAGGTTCTTGGTGAAACACAGCTGGGTACATTTCTATTATTGTGCCTCAGCAACAGGATCTTGTTAAAGCAGATGTTCACCCTCAGACCTCAGGCCATAGGAGTGGGACCTGAGTCCATCACTTACAGTTCTGGAGCTGGGGCTTTGATGCTTCGGGTATAGCCACTACCTGCTCTCCACTGGCCCAGAAATCCCAACTAAGGCAACAAGTGAAAATAAAACTGAACAGAAAGCTCTGGAAGTGTTTCTATTGGGTCACGGTGGAGTCCTTATATCTTTGGAGGCTGACCGCTGATGGCACCAGACCCAGGATGTATGGAGGTCAGCCAGTGGCTCAACATTTCAGGCCCTGTAGCATTGTTTTAACTGAAGACGAGCATTCCCTAACCATCATATCAAGTGCTGCAAAACCCATCTCATTTTCCATTTAGTGAAGATTTGTACTGGTTGCCAGAAACCAACCCATTGTCCTTCATACCCAGACTGCATTTTCTAGTTGGCCAGGCCCACCTCAGGCCTTTTAGGCCTGACCTCACATGGGGCTTAAATATGAACTAGAAAAGATTATTATCACCCTACAAAATAAAGTCTGCACATAGGAGCCCTTGAGTTTCAGTAGCTTCCAGAATACATCATCATACAAATCCTTTCTGATTTCTGTTCTGATAGCATCAATGTTCACTCCCACGTGGATGGATGAAAAATGACTGCAATCATTAACAGGGTAATAAACAACTAAAACAAACAACCTTGAAACTTGGGGTAGTACAACAAAACACAATTTCAAAGAAAGTTAACATATTTTTCTTATGCATCAGATTCTAATGAGGATTTGTGGGAGAAGCCTGGAATAGGCGCTCTGTCACTCAAGGTACCCAGACTCCTATCTTCTGGCTCCATGCTCTTCTGGGTCCTCAGAGTTTTCTCTTCCACTGGTAAAGAAATGTTGAAAGAACAGTAAAGGAATTGAAATGTCATGAGCCAGAAGAAGAGAATTCACTCAAGAAGCAACTGAGGACCAATGTAGGGTCAATTCCCTAGGCAGAAGGAAACATAGACACTATGTATCATCATGGTCTCCCAGCACCACCACCCAGAAGCATCCAAGGACCAAAGACAGAAGCCCAAGGTTCTCCATGCTTCTCTTGTTTTATTGAAGAGAAGCATCACTGAACTGTTTTGTTTACTTGCCATTGATCTACTGTTAACTGCAAGGACTCCTGGGAGAGACTGAACCTGGTATTCCTTGTCTAAGATGAGAGGTGGGTTCTTCCAGCCAAAGGGAGTAGAGCAAAGAATGGGTCCATTATGCCAATGCCAAGTCTGTGACTTAGAATACAGTGTTCTATCCCAGGTAAAAAAGAAGGCAGGAAAAGATGGCATCAATGATCCAGTCAGGCCAGCACTGAACCCAGTCCTGAGATGAACTTGAGTAGAAGTAGAACCAGGTGCCTGACCCACAAGCTGCAGCTTGCTTCTCACGGGGATGCCCTGTGGTAAGGTTCATATCCCATTGATCCCCCAGAAGAACAACCAAGGTATAGCATTGTGGGAGCTGGAGAAGACCAGAGTGGAGGTGACAGTTCATAGTCTACACTTGGTTTTTTTTTTCTTTCGGTTATTTTTTAATGTTTGTGTGCATATGTGTATAGAACATGTGTGTGCACATGTGCACCTGCATACTAGCGTGCAGGGGTGTTTGGAGATCAGAAGTCAATGTCAGGTATGTTCATCTCTGGCTTTTCAGCTTCTTTTTAGAGACAGGTTCTCTTACCAAACCCGGAGATCACTGATTGGCTAGACCTTCCTGGACACTGACTTGCAGAAATCCACCTTGCTTTGGCCCCTCAGCACTCTGTGGAAAGCATGTGCCACCATGCTGTGCTTTTTACATGGGAAATGGATGGTACTTCTTTAATGTCTCTTGATCTTCACAGCAACCAATAAAGACATGCCATGCCTTTCTCTATTTGCATCTGAATTCAGAGGTTACATCCAGCTAGGAGTCCCACAAGAGCCATGCTGGCATCCGCACCTGCTTTGCCTGCCTGCAGGGGCCACATTCCTCACCACTTCCCTAGGAGAAGGTAGTATCTCCAGGAAGCAGGCTGTTATGTCTGACAACTGGGATGAGTCTGCAGTAGGCTTTGCCTGGCAACACCCAAGATTGCTCCCAAAAGGTGTTCTCCTGGCTTTGTCTGGGGAAACCTAATTGCTGCAATTGTGTTATAAAATTATCACTTTACCCATGCAAATGGGCCAGAGTGGGTTGGTTGTCTGTTCCTGTGGTTGTCCCAGATTATTAAATGAGCAGCTGGTTCCAAACACGTTTGCAGCAGGCTAATTCAATGGCTGCGTGCGCTTGCATATTCATGGCTCCTAGCTCCCAGCCCAGGCTTGCAGAACCACTCCAAGGGGCTCTAAAAGTTAATTTATCTTGACAATTTAAACAAATATACTTCCCAGGCTGTAGTGACTCCACCAGATTTCAGTAAGTATCTTGGCAGGAAGAGGAAGCCAGGGATGGGTGAGTAAGGGTGATGTTTGCTCTGGGGCTCAGTTTCACATGCAGCAGGAGGAAGGTACCCCGGAAACTGTGGCAGACATGAGAGCTCCTCATGGGTTAGGCTCCTCTAATTCTCGGATTTCAAATTTTGTGATCTTAGGTAAGCTACTTTTAAATTTTATTTTATTAACATAGGGACACTTAACATGAGACCTATTCTCTTCACGAGTAGGAGTGCAAGGCATTGCTGTTGACTGTGGGCAGTCTCCTACAGTAGTTCTCTAGCATTTACTCTTGCTAATTTGAAACTCTGCTGCTTTTCTGGCACACTCCCCTTATACCTCCCAGTCCTTGGCACTACAGCTTTGGTTCTATGGGTTTGACCATTTGAGGGTCTCAGAAATCATGCAGTGTTTCCATTTCTGAGATAGGCTTATGTCATTTACCCTAACGTGATCAAGGTTTGTCTATGTTTTCTTATAGTGCAGACCTTCCTTCTTGAAGGCTGACTAGTATTCCATTGCATATATCTATCACATTTCCTTAAGTCAGCCACACATTGATGTGAGTGAATTATTTTTATGTTTGGCCATGATGGATATTGCTGCAGCGAGCACGGGAGCACAGACGGCTCCCTGAAGCCTGACTGCTTTTTTTTTTCCAGGATAAGTCCACAGAGGTAGAATTGCTTGGCCATATGACAGCTCCATTTTTATCTCTCTGGGATATCTCCAGGCTGCTTTCTGTAGAGGACACTCATTTTGGGTTCTTGAGCAAGCACTATAATGTATTTTCCTTGGTGTTTGTTACCTATAAAGCAAGACATTTCACTCTGCAAGATTGCATGAAACAATGCTGTGCCTCGAGGGCTCTCATCCTTGTTTCACTGGCTTGCATGCATACCTCTGGGGCTCCTAGATGCTTAATGTTTTTCCCCTTTACTTTGACCCTCTTCTATTTTTAACCTGCATATTACTCATAACTGACCATGTTAATAGCACTTATTGTTTCTTCAAAAGTGAGATCCCAGCCCTCTAACACACCTATATCCAAAGAGTCTAGAATGTAATATTGAGTTGGAAGTATCACCCCAGCCCCTGGCCTGGGAGTTGCCTTGGTCCAGACTCTAACTCCCAGCCTGCTAAGTGCTGACCTCTCCCTGGGGAGGGTCAGAACCATTCCCACAGGCTATTTAGGCTCATGCTGGAAAAGGGAACATGTGGTCTCCAGGGTTTGTGTGGGCTCCTCTCCCTGCCATGCTGTCCTGGTCCACCTGGGAATGTTGCATTTATTAAACATGGGCATTTAAATTCGGTCTAATTGGAGTTATTTTGCATTGGCAGAGAGGCTCTTCTTAAGCTTATACCTAACACTTCCCAATTCACAAGAGCACTGTCCCTTTCTAGGGTACATTAAATTACTTCCAAAATAGAAGTGAATCTTCCCTATGCTACCTCACTGGTGCATGAACTTAGGAAGGCCCACTCAGAGTTGGGGGTGTGCGAAAAGGCCACACAGGTAAGCCAAGAGACATGAAGAACCTGGATTTTTCCTCTTCTTAATACCAGTCTCACATGTAACCAAAATCTTAATTTGGTTAAATCACTGCTATGTAGATATCAAATGCCTAGTCTGGGTATCCTGTGCAACATGGCTACCATGATCCATGAGAATCAGCCTGTATCAGGAAGCCTCCATGTGGCTGCCTTGTTCTCCTCTGCAGACCATCACTGTTAACACACAGATGCTGGAACCTAGCTGGGCCAAATACTAGTAAAGAAATCCTTAGCAGTTGTGTAACCTGACTGTACTTCAGTTTCCTCCTCTGCAGGATGGAGACAATGTTAACTGTGTCTTCTCGCAGTATTGTGAAAATAAAGGTTGTGCACACACTTTTCTCCAAACAGTGCTTTCTCTGGTACAGAGAAGAAATACTTTCTAAATGCTTAGATGACCAGAGTGTGATTCCTCTTCTCTCTCTCCTTCCCCCATGCCCTCCCTCCTTCCATCCCTCCTAACCTTTCATGCCCCTCTCTTCCTTGTCTCTTAATCTCCTTCTTCTTTGGTTCCTTCCCACTTCTCTCCCTCTCCTCACTTTCTCCCACGTCTTTTCCTCCCCAGATTCTTTGTCTTTCCCTCTTCTCTCCCTTCCTTCTGCCTTGTCTTCATTCTTTCCCTGTCTCTCCTTCTCCCACTTTCTCCTCTCCTCTCTCTCTCTCTCTCTCTCTCTCTCTCTCTCTCTCTCTCTCTCTCTCTCTCTTTCTCCTGTATTGCCACAGGACTTCTCTATCCTGGGCACTTGTAAAGGCACTTTGCTATAGGTGGCAGATTTGATTTCCTATTTCTTAACTGAAAAATGAAGAAGCTGAAGAAAACCCTTGATTTTCCTAGGTTTGTACAGTCCAGTGCAGTGTCAAGTTGGCATCATTTCCCTAAAAATGAACATCAAAAGCAACACACGTGTGAAAATCAAGACGATTCCCTCACATACCACATAACACAGCCTCAGAACATGCTGCACTCTTAGAGAAGTTCTGGAATGATGTTTGTAAAGAACCAAGCTCTGCTGGTATTCTAGTGTCAGCCCGTGCCTAAATTCATATGACCAGGACACACCTCTCTATGTTCCTGATCCTCAGTTTTTTGTATCTGGAAGATGAGGGTATGCCATACATCCTCAGATGGTTGTGAGAAATGAGATCACACAGAAAAAAGGCTCAGTATAACACCCAAGTTATCCAGTAAAGTTAGTCCATTTTATCACCATGTTATGCATTGTAGAATGCACCCAAGTGGCTGTTCAACCAGACATGTCCAGCACCTTCAAGATCTAGCCACTGTCTTTTAATACATGTCTGCATGCACCCAAGTGCTTCTGCTACCTACAGGCTGTGTGATTTCCTTGAGCAAAGTCTTAAATTCTTTGAGCCTGACCTGGTTTCTTATCTACAGCAGGAAATTCATAGTAGGCTCTGTTTGGGGGTGCCATTAAGAGTGAGGAAAGTGACATGGACTCACTTAGGCAAATGCTAACTTGATAGCCAGACATCCATGTGAGATGTCACCATTACTATGCTCTATTCACTTCTGCTGTGTGTGTGTCATACAAGGGAAGAGGTGGGTGACATTGCCTATACTTCAGTTTTTCTTTTTCAAATACCACCACTACCCTTACCCATTACAAGATGTTTCTTTTCTGTTCAAATCAAGACACCTGGGGATGTTCCAGATGTTTTTTCAAGGCAGAATCCATGATGGTCCTGCTTTCCCAGCACTATCACCAGCTGGGCTCTGCACAGACTCAGGGAGCTACTTGCCCCAAGGACACAGAGCAGACAGAGTCCAGGGAGGCAGAGTAAGAGTGCAGAGAGAACCACCCCTCTGTGTCTGGCTCGCCTTCTGCCTCCCCTCAGGAGAATCATAAATCACCTCCTGTTACTCCGGCACCACGGCTACCGTACAAATTAAATTCACAGCCTGTATTTTAGATCCTATATTGTTTGGTTTAAGCTGGGATTTTTTTTTATTCTGATAAATAGAGCATTTTAATAACATTCCCAGCACGACAAAGAGTTGGTAGAAAATCCACATGGCTCTGCAGGTGCAGGAGTCCCCAGGCACTGGGGAAGATCGAGCTTGGCACAGCTTGCTCCCTCCCAAGAGTGACTCACACTTGCGTAGGAAGGATTGTAGGGAAGAGTGTGTGAATCTCAGAGCCTTGGTGGGGGGTGGGGAGGGCGCAGGATCCAGACATCTGAGTGTGGGCAACTTCTGGATGCTGCCCTCAAGAAAGGAAGACCAGGGGCAGGCAGAGCAGGGACAGCACTAGCATATTCCTGCTGGCCAGTGCTACCTCTGAGAGAGAGCATCAGGGCTAAGCTCTGTTTTCTCCATTCTCTTTGGGGTAGGAGATAGGAGAGAGATAGACAGCCCCCTGATACATCAAGCCTAACACTATCATACAAGGAGATTCTCCCTTTGTCTGTCTGTTTGTTTGTTTGTTTATTTATTTATTTATTTATTGCCTTCTTCAGTTTTCCCCTCTAATGACTGCAGAGATCTTTGACATTAACACATACAGGTTGGCTCCTGCTCCATGCCAGTTCTGTGAGGGACGTAGAAGAGAGTAATACTAAGTCACTGCTCTTGAGGAGTTCACAAGCCAGCAGGGAAGACCAATCAGTGTGAGACCTTGAAAGAGGAGCTAAAAAATAAAAATAACAATGGTATATATATATATACATCTCACCTGGCACCTGGATCCAGACACTGTGCTGAGGCTCAATCAGCTGCTTAATAATCATAAACCAAGTGCTCAGGGTGTGCCAAGAACTTTTGTTTCTGGTGCTTGGGATAAAATAATAAGCAATATGAGTGTCCTCTACATCTGTGAAATGTATTCTGCAGGATGGTAGCCGTGAGCAGGGAACCAAACAATAAATAAATAAACAAAGAAGTCTCACATCTCTGCAGGTGATGACTAACAATGCAGAGGCAGTGAGGAGGACAGGAGGGCCTTCTTTTGGCAGGTGGATCTGAAAAAGAGCCTGCCTTGGACGAATAAGACGATGTCCTGGTAGGAGACTTCCAAACTGAGCTCACTGCCATGAGGGCTTATGGAGGCCATGCAGGAAGCAAAGCCAAGAGACTGGAACAACTGAGTGATGGAGAGGAGATGATGAAGTCAAATGTAGATTAGAGGAATAATTGGGGCATGGGTAGTCCAAGGACATGGAAAATTACAAGGGCCTCATAGCAAGGGAATCATGCCTGATCTAAGTTTGCCAAGAACTTCCATGGCACAGCATGGGTGAGGACAGACTATAAGGGGAGAAGTAGAAGTAGTGCACAATTAAGAGCCCTGAGGAATAGTTACTATTCCCATCGTGCAGATGAGCCAAGCTGAACTGGCAACATTCTTCTTGCTTCAACCCTCGTGAGTAGAGAAATGAGGTCAGGGCCGGGCTCCAGAGCTTCTGCCAGTCACCCCTATGATCCACCATCTCCCTGTTACCCAGAGTAGTCATCTGACAGGGCAAGTGTCACCTTGCAAATGATACAAACATAGAGGACCAGAGGTAGACACCAACTGCTGCTGCTGGGGAGCCTCATTGTGGCCTTGGAAAGAAGAGATGCAGTTGAACAGATAAAGATATAGGAGGCAGCGTGCTACAGACACATGGTAACATAAAGACCTGAAGTTAGGCAAAGGAGAAAATTTGTGATATTGGGGTGTTAGGGAGCTCTCCATGGGGTATCAGAAAATAGGCTCAGCAGGGATCTGGACCATAATGACTAAGGAGTTAGGCAGAATAGTTGTTGAAGGAGGCATTAAGTACTTTCAGATTTTAAGGGGATGAAGGAATCTGATTGCTTCAGAGAGATAAACCTAGGGAAGCTTGGGGGTGGGTTCCACTAAGGGATGGTTTTGTTAGCTGTAGATCTTGAAACTCTGGGTGAGCAGAGGCTGAACAAATTTAACATCGCTCACTCTGTGTGTCTGCCTGGCCAGCCTGGCAAAGGTCATATCCACTTTAGAAGAAGAGAAGGCAGGGGGAAAAAAGCTATGTGAGATGGAGAGAGGGCTCTGCTGTTAAGGGTACTTGTTGCTCTTCCAGAGGAGGATGGTTCAATTCCCACCATTCATGTGAGGCAGCTCACATCTGCCTTTAACTCTAGGGTATCCAGTGCCCCCTACTGGTCTCTCAGGACACCTGCAATCACCTGCAGACATACAAAAGTACGCCTAATTTTTAAAGACTTATTTATTACAGAAAGGACTTACTTGGTTTCAGATATACAAAACAGAGATCATAGTTTATTTCCAAGGACTAGCGAGCATCTGAAATCCACATGGAAACCGCGCCTGCACAGTCTCATCGTACTGACTACTCATAAGCATAAAAGAAGAGTTTTCTACTTTGACTCTTGATATTTCAATAGGCAACCGGAGTCCACAAATTGGAAACGACTGCATCATAACCCACATCAAATAAGTGTGAGAGACTGGATCTGTAGAAAGGATTTTGTCTACAAAGTCTAGTCCTCAGTCACCATGTTACGACTTCATCGTGGGTCAGCATCAAGTTGGAAATATGCCAGGGACTAAATTTTAGAATTTATCAAAACTTGAGTTTGTCCCAAAGAGCTCTAATTTTAGGGCCATGCCAGCACATTCCTATTTTGCTTAGCTCCGCTCGCTGTTAGTGACCTGTCCACTTGCCCTAGGTCTTTTCGTTGCCATAATGAAGAGAAGTTCTGGCCATACCTTATCCTGCACTGGCTTCTTGGCCACTTGCAACACATCTAAAGTAGAATTACTGTGCTCGTTGCCCAGCATGATCTTCTGCCTGAGCTGGCACGGGTTTGTTCCAGGTTTTAGATTCTATGTTCTTTTAGTATTATATGGTGGTTGTCAGCCCAAAGTCTGGGCTCTCACTTTCTGGGTTTTAATCTTAGCTTAGCTACCTACTAATTACATGACCTGAGTGAATTACCTAAGCTCTCTGGGCTTTACATTTGCCACAGAAAGAATATGGGTGGCGACAACAACTACTCCGTCCTATTTCCGCAGATGAAATGAGGTAACACATTTTAAATGTTTTTTGAACAGTTCCAGCACACAGCACAAGGTTGGGAAGTCACTGCTGCTCAGGGAACTTACTGGTACTACAGTCACAGTTACTGTCATGTAGGCTACCTCATGCCTAAGAGGCTCTTCACAAGCCACTATCCTCTCTAGTACTCCGTGATCAGGCCTTGGCTGTCCCTACACCTGAAGCTCTCCTTGTCTTTCCTTGTCACCGTGCCTGTTGATGAGACCTACACTCTCCCTGCTCCCTGTGAGAGTCTTGATATGAGTACCATGCCCTCTGCCCTTTATGTTGGCACTGACGTGAATCTACATGGACTTGGCTGAAGAAAAAGAACTCCTTCCTTAGTGGTCTCAGTGCTGATTCTAGAAGCCCAACTAAGACACTGGGATCATGTCCTCAGCCCCTTGACATGCTAGGGCCCACTGGACAGTCCTAGGCTGCCAAGTGCTCAAGAGGCTCCTGGGTTCCCTGGTTGCTATTTATGACCTGCAATCCCTCGCACTGGTGAGAAGGACTCGGTGAAGACCCAAGCCAGGGTGTACCTGTTTGAACAGTGTTTGAGGTCTTGGAGGTATTGAACAAAGTCATGAATGAACGCAGATGTGGTGTTTTTATTTCTGTGTGTATACCCTGCCAACAGGAGCCATCTGATTACTGGGTCAAACCCTAATCTAAGTGCTGCTGGGAGGGGACTTTGAAGATGCTAAGATTTATAGTCAGCTGATGTCAAGTAAAAGATGGTGTTCTGGACAAGGTGGGTGGGTTGGAAAACCAAAATAAAAGTTTTCAAGAAAAGAGGAAATTCTGCCTTCCAAGACCAACATCCTTGCCTGAGCAAGTCTTCAGCAGGCTCTGCAAACAGTCTTGTCAGTCCAACCATCGCATGAGCCTTTGCCTTAGAAGTTAATCTCACCTCCCCTTCCCTTCTTTCCTCCCCCTTCTTATGCCCTTGACTTCCTCCTATGTTCTCCTCTCTTCTCTTTGATCCCCTCTCTCTTCTCCATTTTCCTTTATGTTCGCTTCTTCTAACCCTAGTGAGTGATATTATCCATCCTCCTTGTTCCACTGGAAACCTTTTTCTTTAAGGGAATTAGATTCTAGGAGGAAAATAAGACTAGCATATGGTTGCCAGGTAAAGAAAAGAGAAGAAAATGGGAAAGGAAAGGAAAATTGGGAGGAAGGGAAGAAGGGGAAAGGGAAGAATAATAACAGAACACAGGGCCAGAAGGAGAAAGAGAGAGGTGAGAAAAAAGGTTGGGGGAAAAGAAATAAATTGGTAAAGAAAACAAACTCATTTTTGTTCAAAGCTCCCCAGTATAGACAATTTTTTTTCAGAGACCAATTCTGCTTCTTGCTGAGTTACATAAAAATTGCATATAATTAGAGAACTCAGCCAGTTGGCCAGGCTGTCCGACTGGTGGCCTGTGGATTTACTGAGCAATTGGCAGGTCATAGCCTGGATAAACATAATCCCCACTTGGTAATCACAGACTCAGAATAGCTTGTTCTGCTTCACTTTACAAATGGAAAGTCCGGGCCTTAAGCTGAAGATCAAAGATGGAAAGTGACTTGGCTGATACCCCCCTGGAAGCAGGGTCAAAACCGCAGGTAAGGCTCAGGATTCCCCAACTTCAAGCTTCTTTTCTTTGTAGCACAAGATAGAAAGAATGAGCGATGCCTTCCCTTTGACTCCCTTCAGCCACTTCTGATGTTCCCATTCACTTCATTCCTAGAAGCCAAAGTTAGGATAATGTACCTTCTTCCTTGGAGCCCTGAGCCATCAGCCTGGACAGGTGGAGCCCTCAGCAGTACAGGGGAGTTTTGCTTCACCCATCTACTCAGAATTTAGAA
This sequence comes from Ondatra zibethicus, assembly GCA_004026605.1. Lineage (NCBI taxonomy): Eukaryota > Metazoa > Chordata > Mammalia > Rodentia > Cricetidae > Ondatra > Ondatra zibethicus. The sequence goes on from PVIU01008120.1 coordinate 42,732, forward strand.
TATGAATGGCCTTGGCCACTCCCACACTGACCTGAATCCCAGTGTGCACCCACTAAGAATTATCCTGCCACTGTGTGATGACATTAGCTTTCTACACACAGTGGGAGCTGGGGGCACCTGTTACAACCAAGATAATAGTATGAAAAGCTCATTGTGCAACTGGGAATTTTGCAATCATCAAGTAGAGGAAATATCTTTTGAGGCATGGGATATAAGCTTCTGACTTTGGCTAGATCAAAGTCAAATCTAACACTCTTGGGAAAAAATCCTGTTTGCTCTCTCTGAAGAAGCTTCTGTTGTCCTATGGTGACTGTGGACAGACCATGTCATTATTTACATGAGGAAATTTTAACAGTGTTGTATCCTATAATAGAACAGGCCCATTGAGCTCTGAACCCCCAAACATTTAATGATACTTGTACCAATAAGTATAATACTCTCAATTAATAATGTTGGGTGGAAGTTCACTAATTTAGTTTAAAGGAAAGAGAAAACATTGAGTATGTGTACAAATAAAGAATTGATAGTGTCAGCTAGCTACAATGGGGCTTATTAGGACACTCTGAGCAATATAGTTGATGTGGGCTTAATTAGTCATGTATTGACACTTGTCAGTGTCTAACAGGTTATGTTGGCAAGAATCAGTAATATAAGAGACAAGGATGAATGACTTAGGCAAGAGAATTCTTGGTATGTTAAATGAACTGAGCAATTTTGCAAGTGGTTAAAGTATAGTGGAACAGACAGACTGTGATCAAAAGGCAAGCCAGAGACAGAACAATGGGCTGGCTAATCAAGAATCTTGAGCTAAAGGATTTGGATCACATCTTAGGAAGAGTTAGGGACTGCAGGAGGGTTTTAAATGTAGAAAGCCAAGAGCCAGTTGGTATTTTAAAGAGATCATTCCAGCTGAGAGCTAAAATACCAGTTTCTAGAAGCATGGGTAAGACAGAAAAGAAGAAAACAAAGTAGATGGCTAAAGTGTGTGAGATGACGGCCTTGACTAGAGTGCTCAAAATGGAAATGGGAAGTAGTGGATGTGCAGATGGAGAGAGGACATGTTTGGTGGGTGACTGGATGGATATGTGAATTTGTAGGCTGATGTGAATATGTGGATGGGTAGATGTATGAATGAATTGGTCAATGGGTAGATATATAAGTAGATTTATGGGTTGATGTATAGATGAATGGATATATGGATGAATGAGTCAATAGATAGATAGATGGTTAGATACATGGGTGGTTGGATGGATGGGTGAGTGGATGAATAGGAGGGTAAATGAATGAGTGGGGGTGGGTAGGTATATGGGTAGATGTGTATGGATGGACAGATGGATGGGTAAAGTACATTAATGGGTGGATCAATATGTGAATGAGTGGATGGATGTGTGGATTTGTATGTGGATGGATGGAAAGACAGATGCATGGATGATTAATTCAATAAAATGTATATACACTTTGTACTCTTCTCAATTTATTTGCTCCTTGGACCCAGAAAGATATTTATTCATATCCTGCAAGATGTTCATTTACTGTTTAAGATTTTTTTTTAGTCAATGAAGAATGAGTAAAAATCCAAACAAATGCCCCATGTTGTGTACAAAAGCTAAAGACTGTGCAACTCTATTTGTAGATGAAGAGATTCTAGTCCCTAAAGGAAAGTAGATGGATGTGCAGCAGGAATCCAACTATCTTTGCCTCAGTTCTTAGGCTCCTTGCCCTTCTGCATAGGACTGTTGCTATACTTCTTTGAACCCTTTCCACTAAGTGAAAGATGACCAAAGGCAAAAAATCAGAACCATCTATTACTTCTATCAATCAAAATGACAACTTTCAAAAAGTGTGATGGAAGTCAAAACTTTGAATTGTGCCCACAAGGGACCAGCCACAGAGAGAAGATCATGTATTAGGCTTTGCTCTGTAAAGAGTTGTGGGCAAATAGCATTATCTTACACGTGTGTGAAGATCAAAGATGAAATAAGTATTATGCTTTGGAACTTAAATGCCCCCAAGAACCATGTGCTAAAGGTTTGCCTTCTATAGGAGGTGTAGTGTAGAAAAAGGAAATGAGGACATTGGGCATGAACAGGTGGGTGAGTTAATTCAGTCTACCACCCATCCAGCTATGAACACATGCATTTAAGCAACCATCCATTTAGCAGTCTGTATGTCAATCTATCAACCCAAGCACTTATTCACTTTCTCATCCAGCCGCCCTTTACTCTGTCTTTTCTCCTTGGTCACTTTGAGGTGAGCAGCTGTGCTCCTCCATGTACTACAGCCATAATGATCTGAGATTCCACTGTTCTAACAACAGCAGAGCCAACTAACTATGGATCAAAACCTCTTAAACCAAATCAAGGTAGATCCTTTCTCTTTCAAAGCTGATTCTCTTGGGTGTTTTGTGACAGCGGTGGAAATCTAATCAACACAAAAGAGTACATGTGCAGACAGAGACGGGGAAACCAAAACATTTAGAAGGAAGATTCTCTTTGTCATTTCAGAAGCCTGGGTATAAGTAACGGGAGAAACAGAGATAGAAAGGGAGCAAATAAGTGATAGAGCTGGATCCTCTAAATGGGCAGAGGTATGTGGGGGAGGGAAAATGCATTTATGCATATTTTTATTTATATGTGTGCACATAAAAGAGATGGGTTTAGTAGGCTCTCTGAGAATTTCATTCCACAGATGCATGTGTTCTTTAGGGAGAAGTGGAGACGTTATTTTTGTCACTTTGGAGGACAGGTCCACATGGTCTTTCAATGGGAGTGACGAGGACAGGAAAGGGAAAGAAGAAGAAACAGGAGAAACTGAGACCTGGAGTCAGATAAGACAGGCAGACAGAGACAAAGTGGTGTCTCTCAGCACAGAGCCTGCCAACCCTGTCCCCTCTGCCTACCCAGGGGCTCTCTGCCTACTATTCCAAATCTATAGTGATCCCTGTGTGCTGTGGCTATGCTGCCTGGTCTATGCTGTCAATTCTTTATGCCACTAGAACTTGCTTGGAAGAGGCCTTATTTGTTTCTTTCAGAGCACTCCAAAGAGCCTTCTCCGTTCCTGCTTTGAAGGAGGAGGGCCCTTAGCATGCAATCTCAGTGCTGTGGCCCCCTAACAGAGGCCTCCAGTTATCTGGGGAGGGAGGTCCACAATAGGAGGCGCAGAGAAAGATTCCATTAACTCTTGCCCCAGGTTATCCAAGTGAAAAATGGATAAAATAATAGCAATACCTTTCTTGCCCTCTCAGGTGACTCTGGAAGGGAGAGTAAATCTCTCCTCCTCAAGAATTCCCTGGGAGGCAGTTTTTTTTTATAGGAATTGTAGAGAAGGGGTTTGTGCTCAGGAAACAGGGGGCAGATTTGGACTGAAAAGTTAATGAATGTTTCTAGGAGAGTCAGAAGGATCCAAGAGAAAACAGAGCTGTCAAGCTGTGGGTTCAGTCTGTTCTTGGTCAGGCATTTATTTGAGACATGCATTGGCTCTTTGATAAGGCAAATAAAAGGCCATATGAACATGAACAAGGCCAGGCTCCATGGCAGAGGTAGATCACTCACCTACTATCCATAGAACATTTTCAAGGGGTCCCTGGGACTGGACCGTGAGTACAGGAGGAGACACAAATTACAGAACTTCAGTTCCAAGCTTTTCGCAGCTAAGTGGTAAAGATAGTTCACAGAAGAGTCAGTGAACTAAATGATGCAGATGATGATTAGACTGTAGAGAAAACACAGTCCGAGGCTAGATGATTAGACTGTAGAGAAAACATAGTACGAGGCTAGACAGAGGGAACGGATGGAAAAACAATCTCAGCTGGGTGGTCAAGAACAGAGCGCTGAGGAGGCATTATTTAGGTTAAAGTCTGAATGTCAAGAAGGGAAATGCGGAGACTTGAAGGTCATTGTAAGAGCACAGACGTATGCCTACGCAAAACCAGAAGGCAGTCCAGGGCTCTAGCAGGGAAGTGATACACTCTGATGCTGAGTGAAAAATGGATTGAAGTAGGTTTGTCAAGAGCAGAGCAAAGACACCATTTTGAGTTCACTGTAGTTGTTGGGGTAGCAGACAATGGTGCCCTGATCATGAGGGAGTGATCATCTCAGCACCTAAAGTGGCTGTTAAAACAAAAGGACAGAGCCAGGTGAGATTGAGCAGCAGGATCTGAGGCTGTCCTGGTGCACATCACAAGACCTCATCTCAAAATCAAACCAGACAAAGCAACCTTCAAAGTCTGATCATATTAAGCAATGTCAAAGAAATAAAGCAGGTAGAACTCTCCAATGGGATGGGTGGGAATATACATCAGAATAAGTAGCTTTTGTGGAGCTATTTTCTTTAAATTGAAACATTCTCTCCTAGAAGGAAGCTCTTTAATACTCAGAAAGTAAAGCTTACAAGACCCAGGGAGTAAGAAAAGTTCCGGGAGTCACAAAGTTGTGCAAGAAGTAGCTACAATGATAGATGTCTGTGAGCTTAGCTACTTAGTATCTTATTCAGTAGTCATGACGATGTTAGATCTGATACAGAGGATGATGAAGAAGTTACTGATAGAGTCTAAGAAAGCTTTGGTGCTTGATTCATGACATTCTGTCTCCACTCAACTACTAAGCTCTTTCATCCAAGGCCAGATCCCTTCACTGTAGATAGCCTTCTTCAGTGAACTTCAGACAAGCTCACCAACGCCATTTCTGTGGCCTTCCTCTTGCCTTGCTTAGTGTTAAGCTGGGGACACATGATGATGGATTATACATGAAATGTCTGAAAACAAACTGTATCCTGTGTTCAAATGTAGTCCCTTATTACTCAGTATATCCTTGGTTCAATCTTCTTATTCATAGCCTAAATATCCGGCTTTAGAGTTTAAGATTTAAGGTTGAGCCACAGGATGGAAGGAAACTAGATTGCTAAATCATGGCATGTGAGGCTGTTGGCTTGATGGCAGGTTGAACTGTGACGTAAGTAAGAAGTGTTCCATTGCACTGAGTGTGTGGCATGTGGAGATTATTGCAATTGGAGGATACCTATGATCAGAATATAAGCATGGGTGGGTGGGGCTTCCAGAAAGAGTAGCCAACGACTTTTTGATTACTCTTAGTTAGCAATGAGGAGGGTGGGGATGGTGTCAACCACCTACGTGGAAATAGATAGGAATGAGCCCAGGAATGGTTTGTCTGTTAAACCTCTGACTTTAGAAGAAAGGCTGAGAACTAGGCTGACTGTCTAAGGGCATCAGTTGACATCAAAGACATATAGAAATTTATCCATCGATCACCTACCAATCTATCCACCCAGTTATATATACATCCATTTATCATCCATCCATCCATCCACCCACCTAGTCACACCCATTCACTTACCCATTCATCCATGCATCTATACATCCTAGTATTCACCCAACCACACACTTATACATTCATTCTTGCATCCATCCATCCATCCATCTAACCAAATCCATTCACACATCCATCATTTAGCACTTATGAGTACTTGCTACATGCTGAACACTGTAGAAGCAGATACCAACTAAAAAGACGTGAGTCCTGGCTTCTTTGAGTTCAAAGGCTGATAAAATGAGCAAAAATGGTTTATTCTAGGTCCTATTCTTCCTGATAAAAATACAGAGAATCGTGACTTACCATGATCCCTTTATAAATTTTCCACTTTAAGATGGGATGAAAGCATACAACACACCAATTCTGCTTTTTACATTCAGTAAGGAAGTGAATAAATTACATGAGGTATTCAATGTATTATTACAAAATGGGCTTTGTGCTAGATAATCTTGCCTACCTGCAGGCTACGGTAAGTGTTCTGAGTACATTTCAGGGAGGCCAGGCTAAACTCTACTGTTTGGTACATCAGGTGTAATAAGTGCATTTTTTAATGTACAATGGATTTACCAGAGGGAATACCATCAGAAACCAAGAAACATCTGCAGGCACCTGACTGCATCTCCAGGCACCTGGCTCATTTGTCCTGAAAATCAGCCTTCGGGTACAGCCAGCTGGCTCGCTCTGAGCATCCACAGAAAGCAGCATGTCCAGGCTCCATAGCAGGTGGAGACTGATGGAGCAGCCCAGCCTCGGGCAGTGTGATAGCCTTGGGGACTGCTCTTGCCTGGGTTTTCCTCAATTGCCTTAAGGAGAGCGGCTAATCACACCCAGCAGGCACATGAGATTCTAGTCTGTGTGGGTTTGTGTGGCTTGGGGCTTGTGTAAGATGCTTTCTCCGTGCCTGTCTGAGTCAGGTCAAGACAGGGGCATGAGTCTTCAAAGAACAATTAGTAGCTCATTATGAAAACTGTTTCTGGAACAAAGGACACATGTAAATAATGACAGCCCTATTGGCCAGGCCAGCTTTCTCTCCCAGAGTTGTCCCTTCCTAGTCTGTCTCCTCTGTGCTGGGGTCCTTGCAGTGAGAACCAGAGTTTACACAGCCCCAATCACCACCAGGACTGTCTACAGTTCAGTACAAATAATAGCAGTGATACCAGTACTAATGATGCCAATAAAACCAGATTATCTCTCAATCAAGACAAAAAAAAAACCCATGGCATCACACATGCCAAGATTCAAGATAGCACGGACATTTGTGCATGATTGCAGAGTAGGGATTTCACCTGTATGGATCGCTCTGCGTGGAACAGGGTCCCTCCATCACCCATCATGTTAAGCTTCCCTTAGTCTCAAGCTTAGCACTGGCCTCCTCTTTTCAACCACTGACACCATGAAGTCTGAGGAACAGGAGTGCCCAGGTAACAAACAGCTCTGAGCGTTTAGTAAGTGCTTGCTATGTGATGTCTGCCAACTGAGTGCTTTTGTTTGCTTGAGCTCACAGGAAAAGCTCAGCTGCTCTCAGTGAGTCCATTGATGTGGAAATGAATTTCAAAGTTAAGTAATGATGTGGGAGTCCCCTCTGTACGCTGTGAATATGTTTTATTACCATTGGTTAATAACGTAGTTGCTTTGACCTACGGCAGGGCAGAACATAGCAAGGTGGAAAATCCAACCAGAGATAGAGGAGGAAAGAAGGTGGAGTGAAGCAGATGCCACGTAGCTACCAAAGGAGAAATATGCCAAAACCTTACCGGCAAGTCACAGCCTTGTGGCGATACACAGATTAATAGAAATGGGCTAATATAAGATAGAAGAGCTAGCTAGGAATATGCCTGAGCCATTGGTCAAACAGTGTTGTCACTAATTCTGTGTGATTATTCACGTCTGGGTGGCTGGGAAATGAAAAAGCAGTCTCTGTTTACAAAGTAAAATGCTACAGGTCACATAGCCAGGACATGGCAAAGCAACTAATGAGCTTGGCTTCAATGACTATGCCTGTAACACTGTACTGCACTACCAGAATTGACAGTCTAGAGCAGTGGTTCTCAACTTTCCTAATGCTATGACTCTTTGATACAGTTCCTTGTGCTGTTGTGACCACAACCATAGAATTATTTCATTGCTACTTCATAACTGTAATTTTGCTACTGTTAAGCATTGTAATATAAATATCTTATATTCAGGATATCTGACATGCACTCTTGTGGGGGATTGGAAGCCACATGTTGAAAACTCCTGGTCTAGAACATTTTGCAGAGCATACTGTATTTAGTCAAGGTTTTCTCGAGGAACAAAACATAGAGTGTATTTCTAGATCTATTTATCTCACTACTTCCATACCTCCCTAACTCCTTATCTACCTCCCTCTCTGTTCTCTGTCTGTCTATCTATCTATCTTCCATATATATATATATATATATATATATGAGAATTGGATTGGCTTATAGAAGAGATTGAGTCACTGACTCATCCAATAATGAGCACCCAGACACCCAGAGAAATAGAGAACCTTGTAGTTGCTTAATTTAAAAAGTTGGAAGTCTCAGAACAAGGAGGACCATGAACGTAGTCCTAGTTATTGGCTAAAGGTCTGGAAGTTTCTTGGAGATCTTCTGGAAAGCTGAAGAAACTGGAGTCTAATATCCTTGGGTGCTAGGTACTAGCTCAGGTAGAGTGGAGTTTGCATGCAGGTACTGACTTCCAGTATCACAATTTTTTCCATGTGGTCTCCCAACCTATTTGATAAGCCACCCTCATTCAGGGTGGGCATTTTCCTCTCAGCTACTGCCCCACATTCCCATCCTCTTGTGAAACGCTCCACGGGCAATTCCAGAGACACACATCACTAATTCTGTCACGCATGCCGATGGCAGAAATAGCCTTGGATTTTATGGTTGACAGGAAAGCTGGGGTTCCACTGAGCCCTGAAAGAGCTCAAGTTCCTGGGGAGTGCTGACACTCTAGTTCACTGCCTCTATGGGAAACAGAAAGGAGTGGATCACTACAAAGAGATCTCGGTGACCCAAGGCTCCTTTCTCACCAGCCCACTCCCTCCAGCCCACTCCCTCCAGCCCACTCCCTCCAGCCCACTCCCTCCAGCCCACTCCCTCCAGCCCACTCCCTCCAGGAAATGGAAGGGTGACCTGAAGCTGGGGCAAAGAGCAAGCAAAGCTGAGCTCTGGGAGGGGCAGCCTAGGCCATGCACAGGCTGTCATGCAGAAGTTGACATTGCTGGAGCTGGTGCATTGCTTTCAGAAAAGGACACCCACACTCATTTTCATTTGACAGCACATGAAACGAGTGTGTAGTAGGTAGTCTGTTGAATTTGAACCTCAAGTAATAAATCCCAATATGCGAGCCAAGCAAAAGCTGCACATATCCAAATTGGGTCGGGAGATATTGGTCCCATGTTGTAGAAAAAGAAATTAAGTGATTTTGCTGTGAGATCAATGGCTCAGGGTCAACAAGTCACATAACACTGGGCTATTTCCCCCTGTAGTCTAAAACCTGAACAACTAACCACTAGACTCCAGGGGCTCCCAGCATCAAATATCTTCTGTAGAGGACACCATGGCTGCATCTGTTACCTGCTTCGTCGTGGTGCTCAGGATGTTTCTCCAGTATGCAAATGGAGGGTGAGCAGACACATTTGTTGCCCCCAAATACAGCTGAAGCTGGATGTGGTAGCATATGCCAACTATTCCAGCCCTCAGGAAGCTGAAGCTGGAAGATGATTAGTTCACAGCCTGCCTAAACTCCATATCGAGGCTCTGTCTCACAGCAACAACAGAAAGCAGTAATATAGTTATGGCTGAGCTAGAACAATGATGTGGTGGACTTGTTTCTACTTTAACTAAGATACAAATCTTTCAGCAACAACTCCAAGGTTTGTACAGCCGACTGGCACCATCTCCTGCATTGGCAGGACAGGGGAGATGGCTCAGTGAGCAGAGTACCTGCTCCACAAGATAAGGACCTGAGTTTGAAAGCTTTGTGTCATGAAAACAAACCTGGTCATGTGTGCCAGTAACTTTATCACTAGGGATCAGAGATGTCAGAGACAGGACAATCCTGGAAGCTCAATGACCACCCAGACTAGCTAAATCAGTAAGTAACAGGTTCAATGAGAGATCCTGCCTCAAAAAGTAAGGTGTTGAGTGATAGAGGGACATAGCCCACTGGCTTCCACAGATGTGTATGCATACATGCACCATACACCACATTCACACAAACAAAGAACATAAAGTAATCAACACACTACCTTTTCAAAGGTCTCTCTAAAATCCCCTGTTCTTCATTAATTGGGTTGACCTGCTTTGAGAACCACCTGTGAGCTAGCTGATTTGATTTCCATGACAACCACAGGCAGCACATATCACCACCTTCATCTTAAAGATGAGATACTTGAGGTGCAGAGAGGTTAAGTACCTTGACCACAGTCATGCCTTTCCTAAATGGCAGAGCAAGGCCCTAATTATGACTTGCTGCTTGCTAGAGCCCACACTCCTGACAGTGAATTTTGGACAAAGAAGGGCAGTCCTATCCTACTGAGGCCATTCAGAACAGTCAGAAGGGGCCCGCAGCTTCACAGAGTCTAGCCACAAAAAGCTCACCTCTTAAAAGAAATCTTTGCGATTTCCAGTGTGTCTACCTTCCCCCACCAGACTGAGGCTATAAGCAGCAAGCGGAGAGATCTGGCTGTGCTTGTCAAGAAGCTCCATATTAGAAAGCTAGTTAGCAATTCATCTAAAAGCTGCCGAGTATTCCAAGCATATCCAAATTAATATTTATAGAGGCAGTACTTGCTCAGACCCAATTATTCCAAGGGCCAGGAAGCCAGGCTCAAAGAGTGGTAGAACAGAGGGAGGGAGGAGAACTCCAACGGGAGGTGGACCCCAGGGACCACAGCCAGGGCTTCACCAAGTGTGGAGCCTGGACACTGGGGAGGACTGTACAGAAATGGCAAGCAGGAGTCCAACTCTCAGACCCCTCTGATCTTCACCTTGACTTCAGGTCTCTTTGCAGTGAACATGGGCATAGCTTGCCCTAGAAGAGCACAGACCTCCTCAGTGCCTACAGGAGGAGAAACATTTAGGAGAATTTGTAGATGGGCCACTTGGAGACCCTGGCAATCCCTGGAGATCAGGAACCATTGTCTTTTATCAGTGATGTATGATTGCCTATTGGAAGAAGGCTTGGCTTGGTCAGTCAGGTGTTAATGTGAAATTGCCATGGCAACTAATTCGTGTTTTTAAATACAGGGAGGGTCAAACAAGACGTATTTGCATGGTTTGGGGCCCATGAGCTGCCACACTACATGACTTGTTGCAGAATCAGGTGGGTGTCTAGCATTATTTCTAGTGGTTTTTAATGGAGTTCTGACACTTGCCTGATGGAATTCTCCCAGTCAGCCTCATGTGAGGTGTTTCCCTCCAGGCTCCAGCAAGTTCTGCCCACTGAAACACTACAATCTCTACTCTAGATTAGAAGTCCCCATACGCCACTAGAAGAGCAAACACAGGTCCGATCTTAGTTGAAATTTGATGTCACTATGCAGTCACCTATCCAATGACACTCATTTCTGGTGCTCCAAATATGTTTTCCTTATCAATCACCCTTCACATGGAGCAAGGCAAGCGTTGGATAATGCAAATCTGATTGCCTCATCCCCCTGCTTTAGAAGCACTCCAGATACTCCCCACTGCCTTTATGGGAAAGCCTATGCTTCTCAGAATGGCAGTTAACGCCTTGCATGATCTGGCCATCAATATTTCTCTGCCTCATTTCCTGCTGTCTTTGGTTTGCAGTCAAGAACAGTGAGGAGCCTTAGTTTAGAGTAGGAAGTAGATCTAAGTAACCAAAGTGGAATAAAGAGCCACTGCCACCTGGCTCCAAGGCGCTACAAAGACCATTTTGCAGAACCTTAGGTTTTCCACTTAACCAGTTCAGTCTGGGTTTAATATAATAGCCATAGCTATCATCTTAGTCTTGAACCAATTCCCACCTCTCTTCTCCTTAGAGTTATCCAAGGGCTGCTTATTTCACTGAGAATGAAATCAAATTTTCATCATAATTTATAGCTAACACTTACTGTGTGTTTACATAGCAGGTTTTCCTTGTGCTCCGTGTCCGGCAACCCTGTGGGGTAGGTTGCATATGGCCAATATTTGACAGGTGGATGCTGTGGCAGAGAGGTTACCCAGTAAGCTGATGTCACACAGGTAGAGAGCAGTGAGTTTGAAAGGGCAGGATGATTCCAGAACATCCACTGAAGTGCTGCTGCTGCCTGTGCTCTCCTCACGCTGACTCTTTCCATCTGCCCTGTCTCCCTGACCACACCGCCTCTCTCCTGAAAGGTCATGTTTCTTCCCCAGGACTTCCCTCGGGACCTTCCCTACCTGAAGTCCTTCCTTCTGAACTCTGTGAAGCTGTTGGTATCACCTCTGCCCAGAGACATGCCCAGGATCTCTCATCAAAACAAAACCCTCCATGGGCAATGGATTCCTCCTTCACATCACACCAACTTTATTCAAAACATAAAATCAGTGTGTAGACAGAAAGCTTTGAAAAGGATGGGGACAAACTAAGGAGTTTGGAGGTCCCCACAGCAGGCGTTGAGAGAGTTGCTTCATGGAACTGGGGTGAACGAACTCCTGTATAATTCACACACAAAGTCCAAGGAGAGAGACCTCCTCCTGTACACCAGCATCATGCACCCATTTGTGGAGAGAGCAAGCCAACTTGATTGACAGCTAGGGAAATTGGTATGTCTGTAAAAATTGGATAAAACTGCCCTGTCTTTGAAATTGATACATCTATCCACTGGTACAAAGCTGACAGAATTAGGGACTCCAAGCCCCAAATTTGCATTGGCTGGGAGCTCTTCTGAAGTATAAAATCCCAAGTGGCCAACTACCTGAGGCTTCTCACATACAGAAAAGCTGTCATCCTCCCTAGGGGAATTAAGGACTACCAGTAAAGAAATATGCTGCACAGCCACAAACAAACACAAGAAAAACTCAAACTCCTGATGTTGAACAGTTATTCACCCCCAGAAGGTCTTGGCTCACACTATTCATCAGAGTACCCAATGGACTTCATAAATATTCAAATGTCCTACCTACCTCAAACCAATTAAATCCATGTCACTAAGGTGATTCTCAAACACCAGTACAGCAGTGCTCCCTGTCTGCAGCATTGCAATTCGCAATTTTAGCTTCCGTTCTCAACTTCATTCTGAAGACATTAAAAGGGAATTCCAGAAATAAACAATCTGTGAGTTAAATCATGCACATTTCTAAATGGAGTGACAAAAATATGTCATCATCTCTACCCATCCACCCAGCACATCAGTCACCCTTCTGTCCGAAGAAACTACACAATGTGTATTATTATATTAGAGCCTTGTCAGTCTTCATATCAACCATGAAGAAATCACATTCATATTAATGATGAAGAAATATAGTGTTCAAGCAACCCTTATGTTACTTAATGGTGGGAACAGAAGCACCAGATTGTAAATCACAGAAGCACATATTACCTTTGGTATCTGCGGCAGAACTTCAGGGCATAGAACAGGGGAAAGGTGGTGTTTTTGTATTCCTTACCATATATTGTTTCAGGGGGTCTTGAAATGTTTCCTCCATATACAAGGAGCTAACTGTATTTTAAAAAACATCCTGGTAACTGAGTGCAATGGATTCACAGGTTTGGATCTTGATGAATTCAAAGCCAAAAACAGACATTGCCAAGAAATAAAAGAATGGAGAAAGATTTTTTTTTTCAACCTGCAGCAAGTGATGAGCACACTGGAGTCAATTCTAGAGAAACTGCCTTCCTCAAGAGAAGAGTGTGTGGATTTTACTTGGTAAGCCTGCCATACTCTTACAGGAGTGTACTTTAAGGACAAGAATGCCCCTGAGCATGCTCAGTTAACTGAATACAGCCCTGAGCAGGTGAGCTGAAGGTCACAGATTAAGAAGAAAATCAGGCTTCTCTTCTTGACATATTTTTGAGCATGCTTATTTCATGGTCATCAAGTTTAAGTTCAAAACGTTAAGATGGTGGACAGACACATCTGGACATGTTCATCTTCTATCCTAAAGACGGCAGGTAGCTTCATGATACACTGGTGCCTCAGTGGTGCAGCTATATGATTGCATTTAAAGAACACTCCATGAGATGGAATCCATGTCTGACACTCCTTGGGTAGCTAAGACCCTGAGAATGGATAGCCCTCGGGCCTAAGGGGAAAACCAAGTTGTGCTAAAGCAGTGGTTCTCAACCCGTGTGTCACAACCCTGGGGTCACTTATCAGCTCTCTTGAATATCAGATATTTGCATTATGACTCACAACAGTAGCAAAATTACAGTTATAAAGTAGCAAAGAAATAATTTTCTGGCTGGGGGTCACTACCACACAAGAAACTGTATTAAAGGATTGCAGCATTGGGAAGGTTGAGAACACTGGCTACAGGAACATCATGGTAAAATGACATTCTGCTTCAGCCACAGATCAGTGTCTTGCTCAGCCATCATCAAACAAGCTTCCTCTTGCAGTGGATGGCAACTTATCCAGAGACAACTGGACAATATGCAAGGACTGAGAGACCTTGGAGTACTTGGTCACAAATGTGATATCGTCATCCAATTCCTTCCCTCGGGGCTCAGGGAACTGTGCAGAAGAGAGGGCAGGAAGAGTCTCAAAGCTGGGAGGGATGGATGATATCAAGGAAACTGTATTCCAGATACAACAGAGACTGTGGTATCACGAATAGGGCCTGTACGGGTACATGCGAGATGGGGCCCCAGTGCTGAGAAGACGTAACAGGACCTCCCATCCCTAACCAAGAAACTATCTCCAGTTGACAACAGTTGACAACCTCATGCAAAGGGAAAAATTGTTTTCTTCAGTGGTGTTTCACTGGCTATGCAAGCCCTAACTCAATGATATGTTGTAAACTAACACAATGATATTTTGTTGACTTTTGTCTCGTGTTGTTTTCGTTTGGACTTTTTTTAACCTCACTGGTCTTTTGCTTGCATACCACAGCTTCCAATTTCATGTTTATACATTTTGTTTTGTGTGAGTTTGTGACTTTCTGTATGCATTTGGTTTTTATGTTTTTTTTATCATTTCTGTTTGGTTTTTATTTTGATTTTGTTTTGTTTGTCTTCTAAGAGAGAGAAAGAATTGAGTGGATGGAGAGATGGGGAGGACCTGGGAGGAGATGATGGAGGGAAAACCATTATCAGAATACATTGTATGAAAAAAAATTATTAAAAAATCTGACAGTTAGGACAACTCTGGACATGCTCTGTTTTCTCAAAGAAGTTACAGCTGAAACAGAAAGGAAGTGAACTTGAAGAGGCTTTAATACAGGATCCTCCTCTGAAGATGCCTGGCTTGCTTAGTAGATGACATGTCCATCGATTCTAGTTTGTTTCCAGGGTTCAAAACCAAGGGTGCACACACCTTCCTAACCAGACACAGTGTGTCTCTCCAGCAACTTAGCATGTATCATTTCAGAGATCATTATTTTAGTTGTCATCTTTCCCTAGAAAGCTTACAAGCAGGATATGCATGCTCCTTCTCCCTCCTTCCCTCCCTCCCTCCCTCTCTCTCCATTACAGAAACTACTTACATCCCCAGGGATCTCTCCTGACTTCTTGTACTATCCAAACTCCGTGTCTCTTGCTTGTTGAGTATTACAGCACGTGCTGTCTACATGCATACCTTTATCTTGATCTCGCTGGACTGTGGGAATCCAGTTCATAGCAGACCTAAAAGTCTGTCTTTGGAGACTCATCCTGAAATCTGGGGACAGCTCTTGCTTTTTTTCCTTCCACCTTTCCATTTGCCATATTCTCAAACCTGAGCTGACTTAACTTAGGTGTCATGTGACACTTCTTTCTTCAATGCTCAGATTCTTGTTTCCTCCTGATTCTGAAAAGTTCTGTTGCTCAGAAGTTGAGTAGTTCAGACTTTGGGCATCTATCTCAGCCTCCTGTGGAAATACTTTTTAAAATGTCTTCTGCTCTGACCAGTCAGTTTGGAGCAGTGTCTCTGGAGAGCCATCCACTCCATTTCAGCTGGAATTCCTGGATCACCCCTTTAATCCCTTTGTTTTCTCAGTGTTTCCCAGCTGTTTCTGCAGCCTAAGCTGCATCCTTAAAAATAAAACCCCCACATATTATCTCTGCCTTCCATCCTTCCAAGAGTCAACGGCAAGTGCTACCCCCCAACCTCATTATTCCTCTCCAAAAGAAGTAGATGGAATTGGAACCGGGAGGCTGGTGTGGGGGAGACTTTTGCCTGATTGCTGCATGCAGAGCTTCCATGATGAGCCAGAGACAGATGAGAGCAGGGTTTCAGAGACGGCGCCTGTCTCTGCTCAGTGTCAGCAGCTGCTCCTAAGTCAACAGAGCAATGGTGTGTGTCCGGGCTGAAGAGAAGAGAAGTTGCTTAAATTGTTTTCCATCCCCACAGAAACCAATAAGTGCTACTCCAGTGCCCGGCACAACTGAGTCTGGTGTCAAATCAGTCCTTAATCCTGTCAAATGCTGCTTCTATGAGCTTCCCAGAACAGGCATAGAGCCAAGTGGGGAGAGGTTAGGGGTCCTCTTCCAAACTGACCTTTGCAGGCGACCACAGTGAGCAAGCAATGAGCAACTTCATTTTGTCTCCAGGGACATCTCATGGTAAGAGTAAATATAGCCACACGCAATTGTCTGTGATAAGATTAAAATAAGACAGGCAGACAAGAATGAGGAGGTGTAAAGATGATGAAAGGTTGAAAGGACAAGCAGATGGATAGATGGAAGAATGGATGGATGAATGACTTATTCAGTCACTAATAGTTATCCAGGGCTGGATCCTGGGGAGTTGTTGATGAATAAGGCAGAAGGGGTTGAAATTCTCAGCATAATCTTTCTCCATTCCACTCTGGGAAAACAGCTCTTATGAGACAAAGAGCTTTGAAGGCATACCACGAGGACACAAAATTCCACTTTTCTCAGGCGACTTGCAGAACACAGCCTTTTTTTCCAGAAGGCATGATCGGACACTTGCACAGATACAGGCTAGTTTCATGAGCAAGAGGCTATTGTCAGAACAAAAGAACTTTTCTCCTCTTTTTCTCTCCATACTTGGCAAAGACATAGCCTTGAATTCTTAGTATTCACTCAGTCTTTCATCCCCAATTGTCTCAGAGGTCATAGAGCACTGACCCTAGTCTAGTGTACTTGGTTGTTTAAAAATCTAAGAGCTTATGCAGGAGGTCAGATTGGAGTCTCACTAGCTGTGTTAGTCAGCTTTCTATCACTGTGACAAAACACCAGAAACAATTAATAGAAAGAAGGAAAGGTCACTTCTCTTGTTTCAGGCCTGTGGTGAAGCAGGGCATCATGGAAGGATCAAGTAAGCAAGGAAAAATTTCTCACTTCACATCAGTCAGGAAGCAGAGGGAGAGAGCAAGAAGCCAGGAACTCAATACTATTTTGGAATGCCACCAGTGACCTGCTTCATCCAACGAGGTCCTACCACCTAATTTTTCCCCTCTCAAGAACACAAAGGCATTAGAAACCCTGGAGCTGGTGTTACTTCCTGTTGGGAGCCACCTGACCTAGGTGTTGGGAACCAAACTCAGGTCCTCTGTGAGAGCAGCATGTACTCTGAACCACTGAGCATCTCTTTCCTTCTTCCCAGTGACATACTTTATACACATGGTGCACAAATCCCAAGTGTTCAGTTTGATGTCAGCTATCTAACTGCTAGCTAAATAACCCAGATAATAGTACCACACTCTAGAAAGTTCTTTCAGGTTCATAATAGGCCATGTTCCCCTGCCTTGGAGGTAACCCCATTCTAGATTACCACTTCTTAAAGGCGATAATATGTAACGAAGAATCGCATGTTCTTGAATGTATTTCTTCTACTTCTAAGCATGGTTGTGAAATTCATAAACACTTGGCTCTTTCCAGGCTGTGGGCATGAGTATTAGGGTCTTCTGTGCCACTAAGTAGTCTCCCAGAACAGTGACTTCCCCACAGCCTGCTTCTCTGTTTAGTTGGCTCCATGTGGTTATGTGATTTAACACACTATCTGCAAGAACGCTGCTCTCGGATGCCATCATCTGAGCGCTCACACTGAATTACATGTGCTGCTCTAATTTGCACCCCTCGGGGCCTCAGGGTGCCCCGAGACAGATAATGCATTTACAGTGGGGCCCACGTGTGTTCCCTCAAGATTCAGTTGTCTCAGGACCTTCAAAACCAGAGAAATAAAATCACTTTGGAGTTTGTGGCCTCGACTCAAGTTACTAGCTGTGGATTACTCGTATGTTCCCTAAAGGTGCCAGAGGCTCTAAAGAAAGACCCTCTTAAGACTCAGAAAGTAAACAACTCCCAAGTCCCAGAAAGTCCCTGAAACTTACAAGATGTACAAGGCCCGAAAGTCCCTGAAACTTACAAGATGTACAAGGCCCCTCCCTCCTCAAGATTATGTAAGCAGAAAGGATTGGCAAGAAAAAGACTCTCCCATGCTGATGTTTCCTGCAATAATTCAGACAGTTTCAGAGTTCTAGATTTGATGAGTTGTCACCCAGACGGTGGTGGGCCTTTGGTAAAGCAGCTGCCTTGGGTCATCCTTACTCTTATAATCAAACTCCCCCAAAACTAATTTGTTCACCAAGTTGAACTGCAGTGGTAGTGTTACTCATGTGGTTGGCTCCCTGTATGAGATAAGTAGTCCTTTGTTCAAGTCTACCCAAGCCCTCTCTCTCTCTCTCTCTCTCTCTCTCTTTCTCTCTCTCTCTCTCTCTCTCTCTCTCTCTCTCTCTCTCTCTCTCACACACACACACACACACACACACATGCTGTGTGCTTTTGTTGCTCTAGCTTTGGTTCAAGTCTTGAAACCAGATGGTAGATGCTTCAAAAATTGTTCTACATAGTCACTTTGGCTATTGTAAGTCTTTACCTTTCTAAATAACCTTTACAAGATTTTATTCATTTTATAATATGTGTGTGTGTGTGTGTGTGTGTGTGTGTTGTACTCAGATGTACATCTGTGCATCACATGTACATAGTGCCTATGGAGACCAGAAGAGCATGTTGGTTCTCTTGGAACTGGAGTTAGAGATGGTTGTGTGCCACTATGTGGGTGCTGGACGTTGAACTCAGGTCCTCTGGAAGAGCATCCAATGTTCTTAGCCACTAAGCCATCTTCCAGACCCTCCATATAAAAACTTAATTAGCATATAAATTCTTGCAAAAAGAACCTGCTCAGATTCTGACTAGAGTTTGTGAAGAATAGGCAGTCACTTGGCCAAATGAAGTTTCTAATCTGTTAACATATTTCATCTTTCCAGTTGTAGGCCTTCTAAAATGTGCCTAGTCAATTTCTTTAATTAGAACCACCCCCAAGTATTTCTATGTATGTTTTCAATTATTTTCTACTAGTACATACTAATGTAGTCAGTCTTGGATGCTGTATCTTTATATCATCACACTGAGCCTGTCTGTTGGTTCTGAGTCCTCCAGTGATCTCCACTTCTGATTTTCCAGTTTATCTACCTTGATCCCCACCCTGCTACTGGATCCTTCATGGCATTATTAGTCTGCCTTTTCATTCTTGGTCCCTCTTCTCATATCCTTACAAAGAAGGACCAAGGCTGGTCTCTAAACTACAAGCAGCTATTACCATTTCCTGTCCCAGACACTGAAATCCCCTTGCCCTTGTAAGAGAAACAAGCATACCTATGACAGAGAAGTTGGTTAACCCCTGTCTCTTCCCAAACCCTGATCACTTATTCATTCCAGAGCTCCCAGACAGCTAAGATGCACAGTTTGTAAACTTCTGATTTTTGTCAGAATGATAGAAACATTGGGAGGGTCATTCCTCACACTCTCTGTAGAAATGATGGTGGGGAGGCTGTCCTAGAATAATATGAGTTATAGAAGCAACAAACCAAAGGTCATTCAATATTAAAAATATCCAGTTAGAAATGAGAATGGGAGGAGGGGAGGTCCATTCATAAGAGCTGTAAAAACTAGAAAGTATCTATGAGTAAATTTAGCAAGCATGGTACTTATCTGAATAAAACTATAAAATTTTACTGAGAAGCATAAAGCATGATCTGAATTAATGGAGAGACATAGCAGGATCCTGAAAGGGATGACTCTGTGTCATCAAATATCCACCCTGTCCAGATTTGGGAAACCATTTACCAAATTTCTGTTAGAATTCCTGTTTTGACTAGTTTGAGTAGAATGGGACAAAGTAAGCTAAGTAAGGAACAGATCTGGAGATTTGCAAAGGAGCAGCAGTTAGAAGAATTGTGCTACCTCTTCTGTGGAGGCAGACTCTAAAGGTACTCTAGTCTAAGCAGCATTGACGTTAGGTCAGACAGATACCATGTTAGGAAGCAGCTGAGTGGGCAGAACTACACCCTTAAACACACACAAACATAGGGCGTGGTATCGGTAACACTTTAACTCGAATACAGAAACCCAGGAACACTTAACAAAAGGATCTGGCACAAAGCACTCGCCTGGGAGGATACACACCAAGGTCCTTTCTATGAACAACATATGAAATAAATCCCTGCTGAATTTAAATCTTAAATTAGTGTGAAATAAAATACCAATATCCGCTTAAGGGAAAGGTTTTTAAGATCTCATATTGAAAGAGTTATCCTAACGAGTAGAGTAGTTAGATGTGATGTGGCCACTGGGTGAGGGGGGACCAACCAAATATACAGTAAAAAAAAATTAAAGAGCAATAAATTGGGAAAACAGACATTTAAGATACTAAAGACAGATAAATATTTACAGGCAGGTCATTTACAAATTCAAAGAAAAAGCACCAAGCACATAAAAAATTCTGGACTTTTTTTGGTAGAGAATATTCTCTGTGATATGCAACTCTTCATAAAGCAATATGATGGAAAATTCTCTACCAGCCAGCAGAGGCTGGCATGAGTCGTCCTGTGTAATAGGAAGCCCTAATGGAGGGCTCCACACTCAAGTTCCTTGACTATCCTGATGCTACCCTTCTCAAGGATCTCCATGTCATTATGTGAGGCTGATATCTGGGGGTTAAGGACAAGGAATCACAGATGGGGGATCTCATGGAAAAAAGAACGCTATTTAATAATGAAGTTTGCATTCTGTTGGCTTCAAATTATTCACATGGTTCTACAGAGCTGCAAATGACCTGGGAAGTCTAGTCAGTGTGTTTGGGAGGAAACACTTATGCTTTTGGAGGACCAGCTGAAAAACTGTCACAATTTGATCCTTCTCTTTTACAGCAGTGCAAACCATTGAGCAAGAAAAAAGAAACAATGAGCTTAAACCTGTTAGTATATAGAAAAGCAAATTGGAACATCTTTGCTTCTTTGACAGATCAGAAACAAATGGAAAGTGTTAACATGTACCTTTGGTTAGGATGTGAAGGAAAGTTCTGCTTTTATTTATTCCTCAGAAATAAAAAGTGGTACAGACGTTTTTGAAAGCTGATGATACATATAAACATATAGATTACAATTAGAAGCCACAAGTTTTGAACTTACCAATCCTGCACCAGGAAATGTATTCTGTTTTAAAATGAGAAAATAAAAATAAGTATACAAAGATGTATGACAGCAAGCTTAAAAAGACAAAATGCTAGAAGTCTCCAGAATTTCAACAACTAAAGAAAGCGTTGAGAAAAAAAATACATTCATCCATGAAAAATGCAGTCATGAAGAAGATTAGACTAGATTTATTGGGGGATGGTGGTGGCTCTTGAGACATGATCTTTTATGTAATGCAGGCATCCTTGAACAATACTCCTTCCTCAACCTGCTGGTGTTCGGGATTACAGATTTTAGTCATCGGGTCCCACTTGGACTAGTTTTATGTATGCCATTCTAGAGATATGCTTACAGGGAGAAAATCAAAGTTCACAAGCTCACGGTGGGGTTTGTGAGGCAGATAGTTACTGTGTAAGTTCAGCTTCTGGATTTGCTTACACTCAAGGCTAAGCCTGGGTGTGGAAGCCTGGACCCAGGAGGTGAGACACCCAGAAGCCCTCGGGAGCAGCCAGCACAAGGATGATAGAGCAAGATCAACAAGGCCTTCTCTCAGCACAAATCCAACTCTTCAATCACTATTAAGATAATATAATGAATATGTGATATATGTAATCTGTCATATTGCTAGACTCTGAAGATATAATGTTAACGGGACAGGTGGAATTGTATTTTCTGGTAGTGTGCAGCCTGACATATGTAAGTGAGTTAGTGGCCTGAGGCAGCAGTGTGATAAATGCTACCCATGAAAGCATTACAGTGGAAGGACACTATCCCCATCTTGATGGGCATGAGGGATAAACCTTTGTGTCCATACTCTGACCCAGTCAAGTGCCTAGGTGCATGGCTTTGTCCAGGATGCATAGTGACTGCTAGAATCAATTTCCCACCATTGACAACTACTAACAAGCCCTGAATTCATGGAGTTGTAGTAAGACCCAAATTAAACAAGTAAAGGCTGTTGACTATAGCACCTAGAGGACAGTGGGAAATTAGGGGTAGAAGTTCTTGGCTCATTCTCCTCCAATAACTGTTTCATGCCTACTTGCCTGTCACTCTCACAGTTTTGATCTCTGCTAGGCAGCAGTGTCACCAAAAAGGAACATCCAAGCAGATTGTGTGTGTCCTTGCTGGGACTGAGAGCCTTGTGTAGGGCATGAAAATGATCAGAATGGCCCAAGGTGCCCAGTGGTGTTTAGCATGAGGTCAGTTACATCCACAGCTAGAGATCTTTAAGTATCAGTCTGATGCCCTGCTTTGATTGATTCAATTTGTTTGTTTTTTAAAATGAACCATTATTTCCAAACCATTTTTTAAGAGTTGGAGTGAAGTTCTGTTTTGATAACATCCACTTCTCTTCTTATTGTAATGGTGCTGTGTGTGTGTGTGTGTGTGTGTGTGTGAGAGAGAGAGAGAGAGAGAGAGAGAGAGAGAGCATCAGACATTTTCCTCTGAACAAATTACTTTTGAGAAGGTTTCCTACTGAGCCTGTGACTCACTGATTGAGCTAAACTGGGTCAGTGTGGTGTGGAACTGCCCTCTGTATGCTGTGAATATGTTTTATTACCATTGGTTAATAAAAAAAGTTGTTTTGGCCAATGGCTTAGCAGACTAAAGCCAGGCAGAAAATCAAAATAGAAATAGAGAGAGTAGGTGGAGTCAAGGAGACATCATGTAGCTGCCAAAGGAGACAGATGTCGGATCCTTACCAGTAAGCCACACCTCATGCTGTTACACAGAATAATAGAAATGGGATAATTTAAGATATAAGAGATAGCTAGAAAGACACCCAAGCTCTTGACCAAGCAGTGTTGTAATCAATATAGTTTCTGTGTGATTATTTGGATTGGGCATCCAGGAAATGAATGAACCATCTCCTACTCCATCAGTGAGTCCTAATTATTGTTCACAAGTTCAGTATTACAGATGTGTGTCAAGATACCTAGCTTTTGACATGAATGCCAGGGATCAAACTCAGGTACATACAGTTGCAAAGCAAATACTCTACAAACTGAGCCACCTCCTCAGTTCTTTTTATGTCTCATATTGCTGTTTGTTTGTTTGTTTGTTTAGTATTTTTGCAGAGTGACCTTTCCACCCCAATCTCTCTTCCTGTGGCTTCAATGTGTTGATCGCTGACCTAGATACAGGGCTGGAAGAATGCTTACTGAATGTAACCAGCCAGGGAATTTGATCTACAGTGGTGAAGTGCCAACAGATGCTCCCCTGCATCGCTGCTGAACTTGCCAGAGGACTCCACTGATGAGCTCCTTCCATAGCTTACCTGTCAAGTCTCAGAGAATCCTAACATTTCCACCTGTTCTACTTTGAAAATGAGCCACCCATATTCCAAACGCTGCATCCAAAGCCATCTAGGTCAGGTGTATCAAGAGGACTGCTGAGCATTTCAAACCAGTCACCCACTGAGACAAAGGAATAATGACCTTCCTCCAACTCCTCCACCAGGAGCAACAGGAATGTTAACACTTTATGCTCAACACACAGTGTAAAAGATCCAGAACCCCTCTTAGGTGCTGGCACTAGTGATGACCTTCTGCTTGTGGTGACATTTAAGTGGGTACTTTGTCCACAGGACGGCCCTGGCAGTCTCCTTCAAAGAAAGTGCCATGCCAAAAGCAGTCGCTGAGCATCCAGGCTAGAGATCCTTTGACTTGTTTGTCCTGAGGCGGTTTCTGAGTCACCAGACCTACCCTCCCACTTACAGGATATCTCCCCTCTCTTTCCTCTCCACCTCCAAGGGTGGGAACAGCTTTTCTGCCCTTAGAGCCCACCTTGGAATAAAGACCAACTTCACTGAGGTGCTGAAGTCTAGAATGCTCCCTCCACCCTTTCCTCCTCTCTCTATCTCCCTTTCCCTACCCCACCCCTTTGTCCTTTCCTACAAACACAGTCTCTCCCCTCCCTTCCATGGTTTTAATTTTTTCCATATATGGGGGTTTTGCTTTTTTTCTTTCTAATTCTTTCTCCTCTCTGTGTACCTTGCTTTACCAAACCCATTTCCCCTCATCATTTCTGAGAGAGAAAGACAGAGAGAGAGAGAGAGAGACAGACAGACAGACAGACAAAGAAAAAACAGTAATGTCTATTATAAGACTTAGACAATTACATGTTTAGGATTTCAAACTTTGCCCACCATATAGTGCACTCTTAATAAATTCTTTGCTCTTGTTCTCTTTCTAGCTTGCCCTTGTGTTTTCAAGCCCCCACCTTACTTCAGTAGGCACTGTGCATCAGCACTCTGCGCCTACCCCCACCTTTCTGCTCTCATTTCTGTGTCACCACCCCCTTTACCCCTACAGCTCCTAGGCAGCTGCTTCTATTCAAACTAGAAACAGCCCTTCCCTGGCTTTGTATTGTTCTCCCTTCATTTGTGGTGCACCCTGTTAGTTGCTACATTGTTAAAATGATTGACAACATATCAAAAGAGAAGAGTCCCATCTCATGAACTTCAGAAATTCCCTCCACCATGGTATATTTTCTCTGTGCACATTTTAATTACCATTGTCAAAGAACTATTTTAGGTAGGCAGGATGGCTAGGTAGAACACGGCTTGGGCCCAGTGTTCCCTGTCCCAGGTGCTGAAACCAGAACCCACAGGGCATCCTCACTAAATTCCCCTTGACAGGGTGGACAGAAGATCCTCATTCAAAGATGGGCTTGACAGACTGCTGCACAGCATCCCACTCTGAAGCTTCTGAGTTGCATCACCTGGGATTCATGCCTCACTCATCATGCCACTTAGCTCAGGAGTATTTTCTGATTATTTGCTCCCGTTTCAAACTCTCCAAGCTCTTTCTCTACCTGCAAGCTGCTCTGACAAAGAGCAGGTCTTCTGAGGCCGTGCTCTCTCCATCCCTAACAAGTAGTGTGACCCTGGGGGAATGAGTCAACTTCCATGCATCTCGGTAAAATCAAAATAAATGGGAATAATAATGTACCTCCTTAGGCTCTGTGTGGGTTAAATGAATTAATATATGCAAAACTGCTTAGAAAAATGTCCATCACATGTTAAGGTCCAAGAGTTAGTCTTTGGACATTTTCAAGACCAAATAACATGAGACCAATTTATCTCCCTAGTTACTGTAGTGGAATTATATCTGAACTCCATAATAATAACTTCTAAAGATGCCATTCAGTATGTGGCAAATATTGTTCTAGGCACTGTGATCTGTAGACACAGATAGCCACGTTGCCCAAGCAACAAACTTATAGGGTATATGTGATCATTTCTTTATATTCTAGGTGAGAAAGCAAGGTGCCGAAAGTTTGAGATGTTATTTTAGAACTTTGAACTCTTAAACATTTTTAGTAGGAATATTGCTGTTAAGTGCATGTAGAGAAATAAAACCTATCTAAAAATTGTCTCATGAAAAAAAGCGGGGGTTACAATTCTGACCCAAAGGGGAACTTTTAGCCTCAGGCACAGTTGGGCCATGTATTTCAGCTATGCTGTCTGCAATCTGCCTATTTCTTGCACCTTTTCTCTATCAGGCTTGTACACAAACAGACTTTCTTCACACTGTGACAAAATGAGAGAAAACCTTATTTACCCTTTTCTTTTCATAATTTCTTAGTTACTTATGTATTTCCCTCCTCCTTTATAGACTTGGTCAAAGCTGTTTTACCTCTTCTTTTATTTTAATTAATTAATTTATTTTCCTTTGTGTGTGTGCACGTTTGTTTCTGTGAGAAGTTCACATATGTGCACATGTATTGTATATATAGGAGTGTGGAGGCCAGAGGAAAACCACAGGTGTCATTTGTCAGGTGCTGTCCACCTTGTCTGTGTGTGTGTGTGTATGTGTGTGTGTGAGAGAGAGAGAGAGAGAGAGAGAGAGAGAGAGAGAGAGAGAGAGAGAGAGAGAGAGACTCACTATGTAGCTCTGGCTGTCATGTAGCCTGGAACACAGAGAGATCCACCTTCTTCTGTCTCCTGAGTGCTGGGATTAAAGGCTTATGCCACCACACCATGCTTCCACCTAGTCTTCTGAGACTCCACCCCTAGACTGGGCTGGCTGGCTGCAAGCCTCAGGTATCTGCCTTTCTCTGTTTCTCCAACACTGGAGCTACAAACATGTGCTACCACATCTTCCTTTTCTAAAATGTAGGTTCTGAGCATTGAAATCTGATCCTTCTGCTTACAAGATAAACACATTAATAACTGAACCATCTCCCCTACCCAGACGCTAGTTTTCTGCACAGCTATTTGCCTTGTAGCTGCGCCTGTTTCATTCTTGTGATTTCATTTAATTCATAATAATATTGTTTGGGTTCTCAATTTGTGCTGAACTCTGCAATACCTTTCCATTCCACTCTGTTGTATTTATTATCTCCACTTTGAGTCTCCTATCACTGAAATCTTGTTCTAATTAGCGCTATTCAACAGCTGGATGTGCTCCTCATACAGTTCTGTGAGACGTTCTTTCCAACAAACTTCTCTCCTGTCTTTTGTGAACTGTGCTGTGTCGCTTCTGCTTTTTACTGTTTAATTAAATCAGGGACTGTTCAGTGATAAAGATGTTCATCAAAGCTCTGTTGATGTGGATCACAGGTGTCTTTTCCATACCCTTCTTCAAAGCACTATTGATCTCTGTGTGCTTAAATGTGTGTGTGTGTGTGCCTATGCATGTGTGTGTGCGTGCGTGCATGCCTGTGTGTGTGTGTGCATGCATGAGTGTGTGTGTGTGTCTGTGTTTTGCTTCTTTTAGTCTTTAATGCTCATGCCTCTCTGATGAGCAAAGGGAGACTGTGGAACACTGGCAACCCCTGTCTTCAGCTTGCTGTGATGAAATAGTTTTGCTCTGCTCTGCACCCTCACTGTGGTACTGCTCAGCACCAGCCCCAAACAACAGAGTCCATCCATTACAGACTGAAACCTCCAAAATAAAAGTAACCTCAATAATAACGGCTGTTCAGCTCTGTAAGTGAATTATCTCAGGCATTTCATCCCAGTGACAGCTGGCAGCGCACAGCCAGTGCCCCCCACAGAAGCCAGGTGTCTGGTGTGCGGAGGGAAAGCAGAACTGTGCGGAGCTGGTTTGTTCAGGCTTTGTCTCCTGAGCCCCAGTGCCTCTTCTCACTTCCCCATCCCTTTCTCTTCCTACTTCTTCTCTCCTTAAATGCCAAAGGGCTAAATTTCTCCTCTTAGCTGAAGGGACATTTTGAAGACTGGAGAAAATTAGTTCACACTCTGGATTTTAGACCTAATTAGGTCTAAGGACTTAAAAAAAAGAAACGATGGTGTTGGTTCTATTGTCTCTTGAAAAGTTGTTTTCCAGTAACAGAGGAGATTTAAGGCTCTTCTGTAATCTCCAGTGAGCAGTGACTTGGGATGTGCTAAAAGCATCTCCCTGGCTCTCTCCTCCCCAAGCCCAGGGCTCATCTCCACTCTCTCAGGCTCAGACATTATGGTGTGCTTTCATAGACTAACATTTATTGTGTCACTGCCATCTAATAATATTATGTTGGGCCCCTTTCATCACACAGTTGCTGCTGTTAGCAATGACCTATTACTGTTTTTATTAATTTCATGAGTTTTATGGAAAATGGAGGTCTGAGACTCAACTCAGGTATGGTGTCCTCCCATAGAAGCACCACCAACTCCCTTTTATTAAAGAAAACTGACATCCTGAGAGTTTGGTTTTCTTTAAAATTCTCAGCAACTTGATCACAGAAGAAGACAGAATCTGCCCCTTGATTCTGCTTCTAGAGAATGTTTCCAATGTCCTTTACCCCTCACATTCCACTTCTGTTAGAACTGGAACAGAGAAAATGGGCAGAAGCTACAATATGGAGAAGGAAGGCTGGGCTAACCAACAAGGTTACTGGTGATTAATGCACGTGTGGGTCCATCCACTGAAAACCTTATTGTTCAATTCACTGTCTCCTAAAATCTACACAGTCTGTTGAGTGCTAGAGCAAAAGGGGAGAAGAGGTAAGAAAGACAAAAACCTCAGTTATATGGAGCTCCTTCTGGTCTTCTGAGCACCAGCAAACTGTCAGAAAGGAGTGCATTTCAGCTACCATAAGCTCTGTGTGTTGGGTGCTGGGTATCAAACTCAAGGTCTTGCACATGCTAAGCCTGCACTCTACCACTTAGCTATTCCCCAGGCTTCAATTACCATAAGCCCTATGGATATATCAAGGAAGATGTTTGATAAAACCCAAGTGAAACTGAGGACATTTCACATCATGAAGACAGGGAGGGCCACTGAGGGACTGGCGGTATTGCAGAGGCAAAGGATGAGAGTCAGTGTTGTGAAGCACGAAGGGAGAAAGACATGGGGCATAAACAGTTCAGAATCCAAAGTCTTGAATTATAAAACACTTTGAAGACATAGAAGATCTAACCAGAGATCAAGGCAGCTGCACTGCCGAGATACAAAAGAAAGCTAACAAGAGATGATTGTCTCTGAGTGGTCAGCAGAGGCCAGACTGTGTAAGATGAATGTACTGATCTTGGCTGAATATCAGGCATACCAGTGGCTTCCAGAAGGAGAGATAGGCTTTCTTTAAAGGAAATTTTAGATGCTAGAGGCAGTGGCATTGACATTAAATGACTGTTCCTTTCTGTCCCAGGGGTAACATCTGGGTAGCACTCAGTGGAGAGGTGACCACATATTTATGTGTTGTAAGGTGTTCTTGGATGAGAGGTGCTAGGGGAGGTAAACTGATAGCTACTCTTAAGTCTAGGGGCCCACCCAGCTCTGTCAGAGATTCTTCCGACTGCTTCTGCTTTCTGTCTGAACATTGGGTAAGAATCTTCCGTTCATTTCCCCAGTTACATCTCACTTGCCTGTATCTTTCCACTTTGCAGGATGGATGTAAAGGTTAATTCTACATCTGTAACTTCGGGACAGGTTTCTTCCTGGCTGCCAACCTCTTCGATGATTCGTCTTGGCTGTTGTGTAATAGAGTGTCACTTCTTCCCACTCTCTCTTTGAAACAGCCTATTTAAAGAAAGATGATTTGGGGGTTAGAGTCAATAAAATCAGGTGCAAAGTAATTCCTCAGCATGTTTGGTCCTCAGCAGATGGGCTGGGTGGCTGGGAGGCCATTTTTGCTGACAAATGTATGCTTGTCAGCAATGCAAGCCAGGAGATGCTCTACCCATGCATATAGAATAGTCTGTGTGTTACATAAAGAAGCTTCTTGGATGGTTCTTGTGGAAATCCTTCTCTTAGGCCCTTTCCGGAGGGAATTCAGGCCCCACCCACCATGAGCTCTGTCCATTAGAATGACGTAGTCTATGTTCTGAGACTCACGCTGGCCAACTGCGAACAGATAAATCCTCTTCACACTCAGCGCTGTTTGGAAGTTACAGAGATCCAGTCCATCTTTGGAACTTCCTTCCTCACTGTCATCTCCCCTTGGTTCCTTCCTGTGTTCTTCAGCGGTCACTTCTATCTGATGTTACGATCTTAACTGGCACGCTGGAGATGGACCACCCACATTGAAGTCTTGGTTTGGTTTGTTTGACTTGCTCTTCAGCCTTGGACAGCTTACTGTTAGATTGCACTGCTGTGTTACTTTTCCTGCATTATTGCCATTTCTGCTACTTTTCTCTGCAAATCCAAGATCAGACAGCTACACAGGTTTGATTTCCAGGGAGCATCTGTCTGGTACAGTAGGATAATTAAAAAGGGAAGGAAACATGAGCAGAGGGAACGGAAAAGGGAGGGTGAGCTTCCTTTATAACAGCCCTCTGAAAGAGTTAAGTCCCCATGACACAAACCCTCCCGTTAAGCCTTCCTGCTCATCTGGTAAAATCTTGACATGGGTTTTTGTGGGGGCAAACAATCCTAAAACAATAGCAAGGTTCATCTCTGAAAACAGGAGGCGACAAACAGTTGTGACGTCTAGAGGTCTTTGTTTCCATGAAATGAAGCAAGGATAATAAGTTGGCATTTGTCAAATTGAATCCATGGAGTTTCATAGTATTAGCATGTTTTCCAAAGCCTTATTTTTACAGCAAAGTATGCCAGGTAGGAGGAGCTACCGAAGAAGCGGCAAAGAGGTCAGTAAGATGTTCTCTCGTACACGCACAAATGTGATACTTTAAAGCTGTTCAATAGTATCAGGTGAATAGATGTATTAATACTCTCAGTGGATCAATACAGAAACAAAGATAGTAGAGAAAGGAAGAGACACTAGCAGACCAATGCTAGTCACTTTGTATGAAAATTTTAGAAATCATAGATTTCCTGATAGGTATATCCTACACATAGGTTTTACTTTCACCCTCTATGGGACAGCATAATTTGAAGGGTCCTACCAAATAGAAAAATGTCTTAAAGCACCATATTTTAATTTAGAATTTTTCTTTTTATGCAATAAGTTATATTTATTCTAATATATTAAAATGAAATTTTCTTTAACAACAAAACTATTATTTTAATTACCAAACTTACAAAATCAGGAATCTGAATACAAATGAATCTCTTCTCTGTTATTGATGAATGATGTTACTTGAGTCAAGTTTCCAACCTTAGAACCACCAGGCTGAGCAGGCACGCACAGTTCTGCTGTGCATCCCTGCAAAAAAGTTCAGAAAACATGAGCCATGGGTATGTAGACATGAGTCCAAAAGAGAAAACAGCACTTTCACATATTCCAGAAAAAGGAAAATCTATTTTTATTTTAGCTCTTCGCCTCCTTCATAGTGACTGTGTTGTTCCGAGGGATACAAACACAAATGTGAGGGCTAGAACTAAATCTCACTAAGATTCTTAGAATGCGGTGTGTCCCAGGCTGTGTATCATGTCCCTGCTTTCTCGAAGGCAGAGCTCAAACACCCTCTCCAGCTCAGCACTAGCAGGCTGTCAGTCCCGAAATAGAAAATGACTCACCGTGGGAGTGAAATGTGGAAGCAGAGAGCCCCAAGATGATGGTTGTAAAGATAGTTCTACAGGAAATGGGGGAGGACCAGCGGCTTGTGTTACAGTTAGCTAAGCTCGACACTCCACCCTGCGCACAGTGGCCAGCATTCTTTAGAAGATATGGGACATTTAAATGCACCTGGACCCCTAAACCTTTGATCATATGGTGTGTGTGTGTGTGTGTGTGTGTGTGTGTGTGTGTGAGAGAGAGAGAGAGAGAGAGAGAGAGAGAGAGAGAGAGAGAGAGAGAGAGAGATATTAAGAGCACAGACGGATTGGTAGGAGGTTCATATCTGAGGTGCTTTTGGCAGGTGGTGGCTGTTGGAAAGAATGGGTCAGTTTTCTTCAGTGATGTAGACCCTGAGAAGCTGTCCATGCCCAGTAGATGATCCCACACCCATGCATATCCAGGGTTCACTGAGTGGATTCAGTAAATTTTAAAGAGTACAGGAAAGTGATGGTGGTTGAGGGAAGGGAAGAATAGAATGAAGGGGAATAGTGAAGTGGATTTAATCAAAATACGTTGATAATGAAGAAGAGCAGTGATCCTTTATGATCTAACAAATAAAGCTTGCCTAAGGATCAGAGTGCAGAGCTAGCCACTAAATAGTCACAGAGGCCAGGTGGTGGTGGCACACACATTTAATCCCAGCACTTGGGAAAGAGAGGCAGATGGATCCCTGTTAGTTTAAGGTCACCCTGGGTACACGAGATTGATCCAGTCTAAAACAGAAAGAGAACTCACATAAAGGTGATCCCAGCATTTGGGATCCCAGTATTTGGGATCCCAGCCTTTAATCCCAGCACTACGGAAGTGGAGACTGGAGTGTTATGACTGGGCAGAGAGAGGAATATAAGGCAGGAGGAGACAGGAGTTGGGTACAGTCTGAGGCGGCGGTTGTCTAAGGATGCAGTCAAAGGACAGATTTGCTCCTTTGGTCTGAGCATTGATAGAGGCAAGAACTCTAGTAGTGGCTTGCCACTCTGTTTCTCTGACCCTTCAGCTTTTGCTCCCTGATAGCTAACTCTGAATTTTTATTAGTAAGACCAATTAGAATTTGTGCTACAATGATGCTTTCAAAAACTAACAAAAAATATCTTTGAAAAGATGGGGCAGTCAGAGTTGGGTAACAGTACTGATTCTGATAATTCCTAAACTTCTTAGCTTTTAAACACATAAATCATAATTAAGCTGAATATGGTACATTTCTTATAATTCCAGCATTCAAGAGGGTGAGTCAAGGGGATCATGAGTTTGAGATCAACCTGGACTACAGAGGCTCAGTTTCAAAAAAGAAAGGAGTAGAAGGAAGAGAGGGGAAGGGAGGCAGAGGGAAAGCAGGAGAAGGAAAAGAGGAGGAAGGGGGAGCAAAGAATCTCAAAATCAAGAATGATCATAGGTTTTGTGTAAGAAGCAATTCAGTTTCCCTAAAAATGTCTTTATAAATCATGTTATACAGAAAGAGAAATGCTTAGGATTTATTTCTTACTTTTTGTTATGTGTACTTGTTGGGGGGGTTCCATGGGTATGGGTGTGTGGGTGCAGATGCCTATAAAATCCAGAAGAGGGTGTCAGATGCCCTAGAGCTGGAACTAGCTGCAGCTGTGAGCTAGGAACTGAACACGGGCCCTTGCAAGAGCAGCAAGGGCCTCAAACATGGAACCATATCTTCACGGTCCGTGAAGATACTTTTTAATGGATAGTAAGATAAACAACATATGGCCTGAACAGTGGGAAAAATATATTTTTCTTGTATCAGAAGATTGTTATTATGAATTATTAATTCTGAATAAATTAATGTGTGTGTTTAATGTTTAATGTGATTTTTTTAATAACAAGCCATTTTTTTAAAAAATGTTCTTTGAAAATTTTAAATTGATATAGAGTACATTTTGTTCACACCTCTCACATTTCTCTCTCTCTCTCTCTCTCTCTCTCTCTCTCTTTCTCTTTTTCCTCTCTCTTCCCCTTTGAGAATTCTCTATTTAGGTTCCCAGGTTCTATTTAAGTTCAAATGTGTTATTTACATTTTGGACTGTTTTTTGAATATTGTGGATCTCTGTATATTCTGGATATTAATCCTCTGTCAGATATATAACTGGCAGACTCTCTCCCACCCTGTGAAGTCTGCCTTCACTTGTCCCATTATTTCTTCAGCTGAACAGAAACGTGCGCAAGTGTGTGCGTGTGTGTGCACGTGTGCGTGTGTGTGTACATGAGAGAGTGTGTGTGCGTGCGTGAGAGAGTGTGTGTGTGTGTGTGTGTGTATGTGAAATCCCACTTGTTATTTGCTGGCTCTTATCTTGGGCCAAAGATTGCGGTGTGAAGAAAGGGCCAGGGGAGCATCCTTGCAGTGGGAAAGAAAAGACAGGAGAAGAGCATTATTGGAGGAGAGGGGACAGCTGCCTGATTCGAGATGGTAAGTTTGAACCCTGGTAGAGAAGAGTGTCAAGGACCAATCCTACAGAGCTCCTCAGTCTCTGGGGCATCTGGCCTCCACTGACTGTCTCTGTGCTCCATGCCATTTAGATTTGTGTTGAGACCGTTTCATGTAGCACAGGCTGAGCCTCCTGGATCCAAGTGCCAGGATTGCAGGCAGGCACCACCATGCCCACTAGACTGCTTTGATTCTATAACTCGAAGCCTTCCATACAGTCCCCACAGCTGAGCAAGAGGGAGCTGCTCAGCCCTGGTGAGTGAGCCCTGACTCAGAGTCACCGTTCACATCTCTCACTTCCATGGGTTAGAACCAGTCATACTGGCCAAGCCGGAAGGAGATTAAGAAGCAAGTGGGCTTTTCACTTCCCATGACATACCCACACTCATTTATGCTGTTCTCCAAATCAGGTTATTTCCTTGCTATTTGCATGCGTGATCGTCCCGTTCCTCTTCTATTTACATGTTATGGGCCCAGAGCTGTCCTCAGGCCTCCAAGATACTCACTTCCCACACCCACTGGGGAGCATTTCCCTCCTTTTCTCTTCAACTATCATTGAGCTCAGTTAGCTGTAAAATTGAAGATTTATATTCTCTGCTGCTTTCCCGGGCTCCGTATCCAAATTTCTAATTTTCTACCTATTTCATCTGAATTTCCTGTGAGTACCCTACAGTCGCACATTTCAGACAAAGCCATCTTCGCTGGCATACCTTTCTTCTTGTTCTCGATGCCTGTATCCTTTAAAGCAGAAATTCTCCTGGGCATCCAGACTGTGGCGGACACACTCCTCACAGACTCTGATCTTGTGTTTATGGGAAGCACCTCAAAGCAGCTGCCGACTCTGTAGTGCATTCATCTCTTACCAAGTTTTGAAACAAATCTGTGCTGGAAAGTAGCCCTGCCTTCTCTAGGTTATCCTCAGAAAAATCATTGAATGGATTTTGTCATACACATGTGGTCACACACATGCTCTGGGGAGCGTAGACACACACACAGACACATACACACACACTTAATTTATAAGAAAAAACTAATCACACACAATAGTAACAAGGTTTTTTTTTCTTTATTTCAGTAAAGTATTGGGTCACAGATTACCTTCCCTGATGGCTAATTCTGAGCACTACTATTTCTTAGTACTAGATATGCATCATAAGTGGCAATATGCTTTACTCACAGTATGGTAACTTGCATTTACTACTCAACCCCTTAGTTGATAGAAATTGAGACATATATGAATATTATTCAAATAAAGTATATGTACTATAGTGTGTATATGCTTATGTTTACATATATACATGTGTGTCATTAGTTGCTTTTCTGTTGCTGTGATAAAGCACCATGATCAAGGTAATTTACAGAAGGGAGAGTTTATTTTGGCTTACAGTTCCAGAGAGATGAGTTCCTTCCATGATGATGGCAGGGAGTCATGGTAGCAGCAGGCAGAGAGGAGCAGGAAGCCGAGAGCTGTCATCTTCAAGCACAAGCACAAAGCAGAAAGAGCAAATTGGAAGTGAGCAGGCTCTTTACTCTCAAAGTTTACACCAATGAGAAACTCCCTCCAGCAAGGTCATAGCTCCCAAACCTCCACAAACAGCACTGTCAATTGGGGACCAAGTAGTCAAATATCCGAGCCTCTTGGGGACATACATTCTCATTAGCTCAAACCTCATTCTCCCCCCCACCCTCGCTTCTCTCTCCCTAGGGTCACACTAGCCTGAGTAAGGGACTTAGTTAGCTTTCAGGAAGTTTGCAACATTGAAGTTATGTGACAAAGCAGAGAAAGAGCCAGGGGTTCTGCAGTTCTGCATGGGCAGCCATCTTGGCTGATTGCTAGGATCCACAAAAATGGACTGAGTGTGGGCTACAAATTTAACCAAGTCTCAGATGTAATACCAGACAGAGACATTTGAGTCTCTGTCTCATCATGGTGGAGAGACACTCTCAGTCTCCCTAAAACAGTGACATCATAGGAGAAGGAAGAATTAAGTGCTCAGAACGAGCTATGCCCAGAGTAGAGTTGACTCTTACCCTATGTTAGCAAGATGTTAAAACAAACCTGGAAGGGAGAAAGTGATCCCAGCAGCAACTGAACTGCCTGCTAGCATCACATGAAGTAAAACAAATAACTCAAAAGTTCCAGACTTACAATAAGGGACTGTATACAGGATTCTGTGGCCAACAAAAAAAAAAATTACAAAACAGGCCAAGAATCAGGAAAATAGGTGCCCTGACCAGGAGAAAGAGAAGTTTGTATAAACAGAGATTTGATAGTGTTGGCATAGAAAGAGTTGTAAAGGATAGTTGTGTCCTTACTGGGTTACATCCTGATCAACTCATTGTAAAGTAGAAACAATGCAATGCAGCTACCCTCTGTGTGTGTGGGGGTGACCTTTGACCTACCCCATTCCCAGTAACACATTGTTTGCTCAGAGTGGTGTCTGCAAAGATCATTGGCTTGTTTCTAAGCTCTCTTGGCAAGGAAAGAGTCAAAGAGGGAGATCAATGGGACATGAGACTGAAAGGTGAAGAGGTTAGGGGGATGGATGGGAGGGTGCAAGGATTAGTCAGAGAGAGAGAAGAGATGGGAAAAAAACAATACAAATTTTGCTTGAAAATTCCATATAATGAAATATATGTATGCTAGAAAAAACATAAAAATAAATAAATACTCTTAATTTGTTTGAGTGATTTACAATTGATTCTAATGATGAATTCAGAGAAAATTATTCTTCTTTTATTTCAAATTCACTAAACGGCATTACATTATACTTAGCCTGGTGTAATTTTTGTTCCTATATAATATAAACTGAAATTTGTTCTGGGTCTTGAAGATCTTTTTAAAGAGAATTAAAGTGAATCCAAGATATCAATGGCTGCATATATGATGGAATCTCCAGTTTGAGTTCAAGGAAATTAATTATCAACAACAATAACAATAGTGGCACTAATAACAGTTGCAGAAAGAAGACAGGAGAATCCAGAGTTATTGAATATTTTCTTCATTAAAAAAATGACCAGACCAGTCAGACAAGAAATGGGGAAAAAGTGCAATATGCAGAAAAATTTTCAATTAATAACTAATCTGAGTGAGCTTGGGGTCATAGTGTATGTTTAGCAAAGACTTCAAAGATGGCTTTAGAATCTTTGATCATGGTTAAAGAAAACTGTGTCAACAACCAAAGGTCAGATAGGAAATTTTAACAGATACACGAAAAGTATAGAAAAGTACCAACAGAAAGTTGAATGGAAAGACTCGAAAGTTGAAAGTATGATAAACAAAATAAAAAAACGTCATTAAGGGGATCAACAAAATGTCTGAAGAGCCTTAAGGAAGAATTATTAAATAATGATAATAGATATTGAATTTGAGATGAAAGAGATGGGAAAACAGGGAGGAAAGAGGAGGGGGGAAAGAGTTGTAAAGATAGATAGAAATAGAGACAAAGATGGAGAGACTGGGGCAAGTTCTGAGAGAAAAATAAGGAAGAATGGGGAAGAAAAATAAAAATGAGCAAAGACCTGAGCTGTACAACCTTTAAGGAAATCCCAGCATGACCATCGCAGCTGCTGAAAGTCAAGGCCATTGAGAAGACTTGGGCAAGCCAGAGGAACCTGGTAGATTGTCTCCAGGTGAGGAGCTGAGTGATTAATGAGCAACTTCTCACCTGAAACAATAGATCCAACCGGAAGATCCTTAGAAGGACAGCATTTCAAAGGCACAGATACAGTTGATTGCAGTAAACTAGCAAGAAAAAGGCCATGCAAATGCCCTGCACTGAGGAGCTGGAATGAACATTGAAAGTAACGAGATAGAATGGATTGCAGTCCAGGATTTCTAGCTTAGGCTCAGAAGAGGACACCAGTAATACTTCCTCTGCACCAACCAGGAGGCTGCCCATGGTGTTAGGCAGTTGGACACTACCATGATCTCTTTGTGATGAGAAAGCATGGTCCTTCCCAGGGCCATGATGGTCTAAGCAGTACAAGGAGACCCAATATAGGCCTAGAGTGGTCTTCCCTGGGCTCCAAGGAGAAAACACTGGCCCACCTGACCCTTGCAGCACCAGACAGATGAATGCTACGATGGTCAGTAAATAGACGGAGTGATATAAGAGAGAGAGAGAGAGAGAGAGAGAGAGAGAGAGAGAGAGAATGGTTCCTGTCCTGTGGACAGAGGCATATATCTGAAGAGGTGAAAGAGATGAGGAGTGGGCTGAGGTAGGTGGCTTCATTGCCACCCAGGGCCATGGTGATGTCTGGGCCTGGGCTTCTGCTGGGGCCCATGTCTGGGTGCAGGCTCTGATGCAGCCATGATCTCTGTAGATATGGCTCCTGATACCACCAAAGGCAGAGAGGATAGGGCTGCACAGAGTTCACCTCACCCCTCATTGGCTGTAACACTGGGAAGTTCTAGTCCTGTCCCTTACTGGCTGAAATACTCAGGAGAGAGGATCCAACACCTCACCTAGGCAGCACAAATAGAGCTGATCCTAATCACAGGGTCATGGACAAACTGGCCCTAAGGGTGTGACAATGGAAGAGCGAGTCACACTGCTTTGTCTACCAAGTGGTGGCATGTGTGAAGGAAAGATTTCCTCCTGCCCTCCCCCCTCATCATCTGTAGCAAGTAGGGGGCCAGACTCAACCCTTCACCGGCTGCAGCACTTGGGAGAATGTGCCCTGAGCCTCACAGGGGCAACACAGTAGAGATGACCTTGTAGACAGTGCCATGGGTGAGCCAGCCCTGAGATGTGAGGGGGGCATTGCTAGTACCACCTCCCTTGTCTGCAGTGTGATAGTAGGAGTGAAGTAAAGATGATCACCCTCTTTGCCCCTACTGCCTCCAGCTGGCAAGGAAGCTGACTGGCCCCTTTACCAGCTGCAATGCTCAGGAAAGAGGTCCCTGCACCTCATTTGGGCAGCACAGTGGAGCTGATCCTATTGATGAGGGAACAGGTGAGCCAACCCTGACAATGTGAGCATGGGAGACCTAGGCACATCCTGTAGGAGGAGATTGCTCATTCATTTCCTGGCCACCTGGATACAAATAATAACACAGAAACTGTATTAACTACAACATTTTTTGGCCAATAGCTTAGGGATATTTCTACTAACTCTTACATCTCAAATTAACCCATTTCTATTAATCTGTGCATTGCCATGAGGCTGTGGCTTACTGGTAAGGTTCTGGCTGGCAGCAGGCATCTTTCTCTTTCGGCAGCTACATGGTGTCTCTCTGACTTCGCCTACTTTCTCTCTATATCTCTGTACAGATTTCTCACCTGGCTTTACTCTACTAAGTCATTGACCAAAACAGCTTCTTTAATAACCAATGATAATAAAGAATATTCATAGCATACAGAGGGGAATCCCACATCATCTCCCCTTTTCTGTCTAAATAAAAAGGAAGGTTTTTTTTAACTTTAACATAGTAAAATTACATATAAAAAACAGGTATCAAGCAAGAATTGCAGTTATAATATTTATATTTACTTTATCTTTTATCATAACTAAAGAAAACTATAACTATTCTTGAATTCTATCAAAGACCCCAGAAAGATATAATATTACCTACATTAACAGGAAGTGCATTGTAAGCAAATTCCAAAACTCTAGAATTGACAGATATATCTTGCAGCCTGGATAGTCACCTAAAGTTCTTCTTTAACATTGGAGCATTCATCCTTACCTTTCAGGCCCATAGTATACAGAAGATTTTTATATGAAGCATGAAATTTGAAAGACTGTTTTACCTCTATTGGCAGTTTGTTAGTCACTTTCTTCTGAATTTTGTAAAATTTATGGAAAACTCCTTCATGAAGCAATAACCCTGAAGGACTGTCTCACCTTTAGGCAAGTTCAGCAGTCATTTATCTGTGTATCCTGCATGTCCAGTTTACACAGCATACCACCAAGCAGTCCAGGCAAGAGCAGTTTCTTGCTCAAATGGACAACAAACTCCATAAGGAGCCTCTTCAGTGACCATCATCCTCTTGAAGTAATTGGTGCTGCCAGAAGCAGACATATCTCACTGTTGAGAAAAGTCTAAGTTCTTAAAACATTATAAATGTCATATTCTGTAGGTCTTTGAAAGGGTTGAAGAATACCTATTCATCTGAAATATAACTCTGAATATCAAGAAAATCTAACTAAAACGCTACAAGTTTGAATATTACAGATGGCTTTCTATTAATCTGTATTTCTTAACTATACATTACATTTTTAAATGAGCTGCACAAACACAATACCTTAAACAAGAGCAGAAATACATATACATAGTGTAACAATATCAACCTTAAATTTGTATCAATAGACCAAGATCCATACCAATGCACAGCATTCATCTCTATATCATATCCTCCTTATTTTTTACAGAAATTGACTGTGACCATTAATCACTTGCAATCAACCCCCTTTAAATGAAAGCAATCTTTTATAAACAATATTTGGCAATTTGGGCATAGTTTTTTTAGACTACTTCCTGGTGATTGGGGCACTGTTAATCAGGTCTTTTAAGGGGTATTCTGTATGATTAGTCCATTTCAGCCATCAGTCCTGAAGCTGTTGTGGGTGTTGGACCACCCAGGCCATCACTGCAGGGGGTCTTGTTTGATCAAACCATATTAGCCTGGAAGGAATCCACAGGTTCTCATTTTCTGTGGAAAGAAAAGCAGAATGGCTTTTCCAAAGCAACATGACCTTTAGGCTCAAATTTTGAAATCAGGAAACCTTTAAAATAATTATGTTTGTTTAGTTTAGCAGCCCCCACAATCAAATGTCTTTGTGCGGTTAAAAAATTCAAAGAAAATGCAATGGTATACATAATATAGACTCTCTGTGCATTTTCCATCTTTATGTAGCTTTTAAAAAATACTTTTACTCCTTTAATCTATGTCTATCTGTACTCTTTTATATTACTTTTACAGTCTCTTAAAAGACTTTGTTTTATATTTTCTAACTTTCTATACTCTTTTTCTTCTCTCTCCCAAGCCTGTGTACATTTATCCAACACTGTGACACAATTAGAGGTCTTTTTTTAAATCTGAATCCATCTTTATTGAGTATCTGAATCATTTTCTAACCAGGAGTGCTATTTTTATAAAAGAAAATGCTAAGCAGCATGACTATGACCAACTCCATGGCCCTGCCTGTTTGTTCTGCCCAGTCCAACATGGCAAAGGCATGTTCTCCATCTCTGTGAACCATGCACACTGCCCCAGCTCCAGGGACTCAGAGGGTCTATGTCATGCCATTAAGCAATTTGTAACATTGTCTGCTGCTCACAGACACCATTTAAGTGCAGGACCTCCCTAAAGAACCAGAGTTTATTCTGTCAGCACAAACAAGGAAGTTTGATATTAAAGAAGCCATACAATTTTTTATGCATAACACTGAGTCAGGAAGAATTCTCTTAAAGAAGGCATGCCTCTGCTTGTTGCTAGCAAACAGAGTCTATCTAAAAAAATGTGGCTAACAAGAAACTGTGCTTACCTCTGATATTTTGTGTCTAGAATTCCTTCCCAAGCTCTCTCAGTATTTATGTGGCTGTAGTTGGCCCACGTTGGGTGCCATTTTGTAGGCAGAGACTGCTTGTTTGTTTCCTGGCTGCCTGGATGTGAAGAATAACAAAGAAACTATATTAATTACAACACTGTTTGGCCAATAGCTTAGGCATATTTCTTGCTAACTCTTACTTCTTAAATTAACCAATTTCTATTCATCCATGTATCTCCATGAGGTTGTGGCCTATCAGTAAGATTCTGGCTGATGTCTGGCATCTTTCTCCTTTGGCAGTTACATGGCATCTCTCTGTTCATATCTCTGTTCAGATTTCCTGCCTGACTTACTAAGCCATTGGCTAAAACAGCTTCTTTAATAACCAATGGTAATAAAACATATTCATAGCATAGAGAG
This sequence comes from Ondatra zibethicus, assembly GCA_004026605.1. Taxonomy (NCBI): domain Eukaryota; kingdom Metazoa; phylum Chordata; class Mammalia; order Rodentia; family Cricetidae; genus Ondatra; species Ondatra zibethicus. Next base: position 83,888 of record PVIU01008120.1, read on the forward strand.
GGAATCCCACATCACCACCCCTCATCTGACATATGATGGCATGGATGAAAATACCTTCCACTTCCATTAATGCCTGAATCAGGTGGGAGAGCTGGTCCTGAGATAATAAGAACAGGGGAGCTGCTCCTGCCCACCCCAACCTGCTGCAACACTTGGTAGAGCAGGCCCTTACCTTGTCTGGGCAGCACAATAGAGTCAACTCTGTTGGCAGAGCTGTGGATGAATCATCCTCAAAGTTGTGAGCATGGGAGAGCTGTTCCCACTCCTCATCTGTCATGCAGAAGTAGGGGTTGGGGTGAGATGCCCCCCCCTTATTCCTTACCCCTCACTGCTTGCAATAGATGAGGGAACTGACCTTCCCCTTACCACCTGTAGCACTCAGGAGAGGGGGCCCTGTTCCTTGCCTTGGCAGCACAGCAGAGCTGGCCCTGTCGACAGAGCCACAGGTGAGACAGCCCTGAGTGTGTGAGAGTGGGAAAAGCTGCCACACCCCTCATGTGGTGGTGAGGGTGAGGGAAAGATGCCCCCTTGCTCCTGTCGCCTGTGATGGGTGAGGGAGTTGACCCTCCTTTTGGCCAGCTGAAGCACTCAGGAAAAGGGCCCTGCACCTCACTTATGGGCAGCACAGTAGAGCTTTCCTGTTGGCAGAGGTGTGGGTGGGCCAGCCCCAAAGCTGGAAGCATGGGAGAGCTGTCCCCATTACTCATGTGTCTTGTGGCAGCATAGGAGAGATGCCCCCCTCCAATGCCTAAGGCAGGTGGGAGAGCTGGTCCTGAGGTCATAAGAGCAGGAGAGCAGTCTCTGCCCCTCATAGATGCAGGATTCTGGAGAGTGGCCCCTACACTACACCTCACCTGGACAACACAGTAGAGCTAGCCCTGAAAGTGTAGGTGTGGGAGGAAGCCAGAGAACTGGCCACTGCCCCTTGTTCATTGCTGCAAGGGATGAACTAGCCAGGGCAGTGTTGGAGAGCTCACCTTGGTGGCGAAGATGGAGAGAGCTGGTGGGCTGACCAACCCTGCAAGAACCCAGGCCCAGAACGAGGCCCACCCCAACATCTATCCCATCTATGATCTGCTGGAGCACAAGGGTAGGGGAGGCAGGAAGTATTCAGTTGTGCTGACCCAGGACTATAGGATCTCCATGACACAGGGCAGCAACAGGATGTTCCGGAAGAGTCCCATTGACAGTCCAATGTCAATAGTGCAGCAGAGACCAGGAGCCTCGAACAAGACTAATGATTCCTTTTGATAAACACCTGCGCATAAAAATTATGGATAAAGGAGTTTATTGCATGGCTCACTGTGTAACATTTTGGCTTCCATGACATGATTTCTCCTTTCTTCTTTTTTATCTTAAATTTTGTTTGTTTTATTTATTTTGGGGAGCATGGGGAGGTAAGTGGGATGGGAAGGCATGGTGTGGAAGACACAAAGAATAGATGTCAGAATGATGATGCATAAACTCAACAGGAGTTAATAACAATTACAAACACACCCATTCAATGAGCTAGAGAAAGCATCCCTGAAAGTCTGTCTCCATGTGGTCACTAACAGCAAAACAAAATGAATAGAGAGCAGATTATAAAACTGGAGTGTAGGAAGTTAAGGCCTACCAGGCCAAGAGGAGGCAAACTGGGGCTTGCCTGGTGCTGTCAGAGGTCCTGATCATGCCTAGCAAATGAGGGGTGACCACACAATGTCAATGGATCAGAATGCTTGGGTGATGGGAGGGTATGTGAGTTTTTCCCCATTGTTAAAAATTGAGTCGGCCCTATCCCTTTCACCAGACACCCAGCATCTGTGTTCATTGACGTCACACCTTCTCACTCCCTTCCCTGAGGAAGCATTAGGGCCCAGCTACATCTGGAAGCCAGAAAGGGACTTCTAGCATAGGTTTTGAGCTTCCCTAGCCAGAGTCATTTTTGCATTGCAGCTGTAATTTTTGTGTTTTGCCTGAAATGGTTTC
>PVIU01008121.1:0-85839 GCA_004026605.1 Ondatra zibethicus
ATCTCTGATGGAGTTAAAGATTAAATAATGATAGTTACCTTCCTCACAGTCTAGCCAAGCTTAATTTCAATGTAATACTTAGACTCCTTAAAATAGAATGTTTACTAAAACTTCTGTTATGCATTCCTTGCTTAATATTGTTTATTGTTTGTAATTTTGCATTTGGTGTCTGTTCCAATTGTATATAGCTATGTTGGGTATGGATTAATCCTGTTTAGACAAAAGGGGGAGATGATGGGGGAAGAGCCACTAGCCAATCACATCAAGTTGGGGTGTGGCTACTGGGACCCCAGGTAGAAAATCGGGAGAACTCAGGTATGCTCTCTCTCCATGCGGTGTCCGCCAGAGGGATTGGATCACGACTTTGGTAGAGTGAGCTCCCCTTTTTCCTTTCATTAAAAATACCCGTTTCTATTGAGCTAGCTTGGTTATTGATTTGTGCCGACTTGATAATTCGTCATCATAACCATTCAGGAGCAAATTGCTATAGTGACTTACACTTTGAAAAAATTTTTAAAATACTTTCTATTGATTTTACCGAGTTTTATACTTATGAAATTACATCATAAAAGATTAGGATTTTTTTTTTATCCAAACTCATGTTTTTTAAGCCTTTCCTCAGGGATCTAGCTAATGTCTAGGTTTTATTCTTCTCATAAATTGGAGCCTAAACTCTGCAACTGCTTTCATTTACAGGTTTTATCTAGATCTCAACAGGACTAGTAATGTGACAGGGTGAATGGGCCCCCAAAGTAAACACCAAAAGAGAGACATTTTCTGAATTTCATCTATCTGGAAACTGCATGACTCTTTCCTTCTCATATCATGTACCAAACTTCTTTCCATTACATAGACGCTTCGTACCATAATCCATGCCCTTCTTGTCACATTGCTCAACATATTAGTAATACTTTTCAAAGACTTTTATGTCTGCTTTTATGCTATTAAAATAATCTTCCTTTATATAAATTGCTGTAAAACTAAAATAATCTTTTTCAGAACTATAAAGGCTATATTTGCAGACATATGGATAGCAGTAAAAACTATAATGAAGAATACACGATTGTTAATCACATACATCCTAACACTCGTTGGAATCAAAACCAATGCTACAGAAGGAACATTGGCTCTCAAACAAAAAGTACAAACAGCTCAGTTTAAAGATTACCCAGCTAAAAATGTTTTATGAGGAGAAAAATAACCTTGGGGAAAACAATAGACAGACATTCTTCAGAAAGACTGAATATCTTTAAGGATTGCAATGATTGAATTATACAACATGGGCAAGCTATTAAATATTGATTGACAATTGCCAATATAATCATACTTATATTTGTAAGTATGATTTAACTCACAAATGAATATAAATATCCGTGAAAATTATTTAAGAATAATCTAAATGTAGTATGGTCTCAACACAATGGTACTGTTGACCTTGAACCAGTACATCAAAAAATATTGATTAGAATATTCTCATTTGTTAATAGTTTCTGGCCAACAGTTTGCAAATTAATTGTAGTAGACCTTATAACATCTTATAATATAATACTCTACATGATCAAACTGCTAAATTACTAATAAAATTAATCATTTATTGATTTGAACATACTGCTGCATACAAAGAATTTGGAGAAGGTAGTTCGTCCAAGACAAAGTTGTCTAATTACCACAAAGCTACAAAATCAGAAAGAGGCTCCAGATGGTCTGCAGTTCCTTTTGGATGTACAAAATCTGACCCTGAAGTGGCCATGGAACTGTATAAAACTGCTAGCAGGACTAGGAGGAATGACATTCAGGACCAAATAATACCAGAGAGACAGGAAAGTATGGACAGAAGAACTCAGATAGGACGATCAAAGAGACTGTTTAAACTATCTTTAGTAGGTTGGGGAAACAATATATAAAGAGCATTTGTAAAAATAAAAATGGTTCACTTTTCAAGTGAACCCAGAGTCCTGTGTTTCTGTCTACTACTATCCTCTTTTCTAGGTCCCTGTGATGGCTCAGCTGGCATTGGTTAAGGCATATATAGTAAGTACTCTATATATATGAAAACATTTTGGAGGGATGGAAAAAACAAACAGGTGGTGTTGGTGGTGTATGCTTTTAACTCCAGCATTCGGGAGGCAGACGTAGGTGGGTCTCCAAAACTAGTTACAGGACAGATATCAAAGCTACACAGAGAAAATCTGGCTTGAAAAACCAAAACAAAGAAACAATCAAAAAACAAACACAAAAACAAACAAACAAAAACAAACCATCCACATACAACCAGAAAGAAGGCAAGACCAGCATGGCATGTGGTTCTCCTGTACACAACTCGCAGAAGTCATCAAGCAAGTGAGCTTTATGGCAACTTCATTCCAAACTGTTTTGGTGCCCAGAACAACAAAACCAAATATTACCGTGACTTAAAATATATAGTATACTATATTTGCTCACACTAAACAGACAACAGGTACATAGAAGAATGGAATCTCTCCATATAACAAAACAAAACAAACAAAGAAAAAACAAGTCTTATTATTTTGCAACTGGCAAGGTGTGAGTTATTGAATCTATTAATCTGTGAGTTTTTTCTCAAGTTTTGATTTAGATTTTAGACTACAGAGGTTGTAAAGGTTGTTGTTTAATTATCCTTCCTTTATTGAACTACAAATTATGTATTATTTCATTAAAGTGTTGTGATAGCTTTTCTTGTCAGTTTTATAAGATCTAGCATACCCTAGGAGACAAAGTTCTGGGCATGTCTATTATGACAATCACAGCTTGGCTTAACTGTGGTGGGAGGAGTTACCCTAAATGTGGACAGCACCATTCTAAGGAGAAGGGTCCTGGATAAATAAAAAGGAGAAAGTCAGACAATATAGGCAGACATTTATCTTTTTCTGCTTCAGAATTGGATGTGCAATGTGACCAGCGACTTTATACACTTGTTTCATTGCTTACTCCACTAGGATGAACTCCACCCTCAAACTGTGAGTCAGAATAATCCATTTATTGGTTATTTTATAACACCAATGATTAAAAGGTAATGTTCTCATGCACAAGAAGTGCAACAAAACCATTACTATCAAACGTGGTAACTTTTGCACACATTACCCTCATTTCTTTAAATAACCTTATCAGAAGAAGAAATTTCTAGCCTCATTGAATATATATCCAGGTTTGCTTGAACCATTTTCTCAACTCACCTTCAAGACAGTTTTGACTAGATTCAATTGTAAGTCAAGTATTCTTATTTCTTTAATACTGGGAAAATATATTTTTGAAAGAGATAACAATCTACTACCAAAGAAAATGCAGAGACTAAAGAGAGGGGATTCTAAGTGACGATGCTTACCACAGCTATAGGAAAATGTTGCTGGAAAAAAAAATCTTCCTTCAGTGTTGTAAGAAACAGGACTTTTCCACATCCTCAAAGAAGAAAATCACTGAAAGAGGTGATGCCCCATCCTTCAAAGGAAAAAATAGCTTTCCAACTCTAATGATGGTTCTTAAAGCATTAGGTTGAAATCATTTGACCGCTAAAGAGAAATGGTAGCATCTATTGTTTAAACACAAGTTGAAGCATTTTCATAAAAGTATTTATAGAAACTCTCTGCATAAAATACTGTGTGAAATTTTGAGAGCTTTACCCTATATACATTTACATAGTGGCTCATGTAAAGCCAAATCCTCAAAAAAGCTATCCCAAAATGAGAAGATGTGTAGGAAGGATTACAAAGGATTTTGGTGACTATAGGGAGCAGAGTACCTTTTAGGTTCATAAAATGTTTCTTTTAATAACCCTTAGGATCAAATGAAGTAGCACAAACTGTATCCTAGAATAGACACCCAATTCCCCTAGGTCATTGATTATTCCAAGAGTCAATCAGTTTCAGTATGAAAGAGTATTCATTGCTTCTAAAGAGTTACTAATGTAATCCAGTATAAATAACCTACTCCATATTTATCCTACGTATGAACTTCAGTTTAAATAAGGCACAATAAATAGGATGCTTTATTACCATGAGAAAAGTAAACATGTCATTACCCAAACTTAATCCATAGTCACACAACCAACAATTCTCAACAGGGTTTCTGTTTAACACTTTGTGTATTACAAGGTAGGACACTTAATGAGTATGGTTATACACATCTATTTTATGTCCTATTTTTTAGTAGAAATGGTTGATCCATATTGAAAGTGTCTTCCATTTAGGTTTTCTTTACTGTTCCATAGTTTTCTAATACTGGAATATGGATATTAGTAGAAGGAAGTGATAAAAAAAATTCAGTAGATATTGAGTTTATATAAACTATTGCACCTTTGAGTAGAAAGATAGAAGACATCATCCTGTCAATCCTTCTGAGAGATACTAGAGAAGTGTTTAGCTGAAGCGTTTGTTTTAAAACATAGCCACATGGATTTGATAGTTTCTTTTATTTCTACTTCTTTCATATCAGTTTGGGTAACTCTTTTTCTGTCTTAATTTATTTCTTTAATTGAAAATAGTTTTGTTATATATCTGAATTATAGTTTCCGCTCTCTCTAATCCTCCCAGTTCCTTTCCACTTCCCCTCTCATTTGGATTCACTCCCATTTTGTCCCTCATTAGAAAACATACAGAGGTCAATGGAAAAATAATAAAATATAATGAGATAAAATAAAGACAAACACATATTTTTCTCACATGCTATTCTTAAAATAAAATACCTACTAAATATACTATTAAACACAAACACTCGAGTTCTGTGATTCACAAATACTCTGACCCCAGTGGAGCCTCTGGTTTCCTGCAGCTCCACAGTTCACATGACTCAAAAGTGTACGTACTGGCAAGGTCGGGAACTGCTTAGAAAACCAATGATTTGTGGTTGGTTAGGTTGATTTTATGGTAACTAAATTGGAAAACCAACTGCTATTGAACGGTGTCAGTAATAGAATTGATAAAAAAAAAGTGATTTTTCCAAATTGCTTTATGAAGTATGAACCATCTGCATTAAGTTGTATTCTATTTGACGAATAAAAACCTTTCTAAGCCATAGATTTCATGTCTGTTAATAATGTAATAAAAGCACAGAAATTGCAAAAGACTATCTAAAACTGCTTTCTTTTAAAAATCATATACATATTTTAGTGAAATGGATGATTGCCCTACTTAAATGACACATATTTAGTAAGACATAAATATCATGTTATACATTCTCAATAATAATACACATTACAGAAAACACACTGTACAATTGCAAAGCACCATATTGAGATAAAATAAAAGAATCTTGACCTACATTTTATTAATGATAATTGTGATTAGAAAATACACAAATTTTAAAAGACCATTAAGGAAGTAAAAATAATAATGAAAGATTTATTAATTTCTTCAAAATATGAAGAACAATGTAAACAATTGCTTGCTTGACTTACATTGCATATTTAGTAATATAAATAACAGATAAGCACTAGAACCCGAAAGTTTGCCGTATATTTCTCTAAGCAAACTCTATGAGCATTTTGATTTTTTAATGAAGGCCAGCCTTACAAAGTTACACAAATTAAGTCAAGTACAATAGAATGCAAAAACATGTCATGAATTATGTGCACATTTATATAAATTATGATCTAGTATTCATGGTAATCCCTTTGAAGGGAATTTATCTTTTAATGGTGCTAATCACATATATTTTTCAATCAAGTTCACATAGCTCACTAGCACCATTTTAAGTTAAGCAGCAATTTTTTTTAGATATATAGTAAGTAAACACAATTATTGGCAGAGATTTCTGTCCCACCCAATTCCTCAGCCATTCAGTTCCAAAGAAACACACAGAGGCCTACATTAATTATAAAATGGTTGGCTTATTAGCTCAGGCTTTCTTATTAACTAATTCTTACATCTTACATTAACCCATAATTCTTGTCTGTGTTACGCACGTGGCTTGGTACCTTTATCAGTGAGGTATTCTCATCTTGCTTCCACTGTATCTAGGTAAGGACTGCAGGCAGACTCAGCCTTTCCTTTTCCCAGAATTCTCCTGTTCTAGTCACCCCACCTATACTTCCTGCCTGGCTACTGGCCAATTAGCATTTTATTAAAGCAATATAGCTGACAAATCTTTATAGGGTACCAGACTATTGTCCCACAGCATTTCCCCCCTTTTTTAAAAAACAAGAACTCTGAATCTAATTTCTTTGTTTAGCTATCTTCCTGACCATTATCCATAATAATGTGTAACCAACACTCCAAACAAAGACAAACATCCATAATCCATTTTTGGGAATGTGGGCTACTTCCTGTTGACTGGGGATGCTGATAATATTATGGGGACCTAAAGAAATTTAGAATTATGGTCAAGTCCTGACTGGAATGTTCTGTGATAAATGGTCATCTCAGTCAGCAGTCTTGAAACTGTTCTTAATGTAGAACTTAGAGGAAACTCCAACAGAGGTCCTCTGAAATGTTGGGTCATCTGGGCCATCCTCTCCTATCGGAGATTTTTTGGGGGGTTTTCCTTGATCAAACCTGATTTTTCTTAACCTAGAATGAATCCACAGCCTCTCATTTCCTGTGGAAACAAAAGCAAAACCTCTTCTCTAAAGTAACATATATTTTTACTTAAATTTTGAAGTCAAGGCATTTTCAAAATATATATGTTGGACTAATCCAGTAGCACTTATAAACAAATGTGTTTAAGCAGCTGTTGCTCCTTCCTCAGCCATCAATCAAGTCAAAGACAACATAATAAGAAACAGTATCCAGATTCTTTGTGTAGTTTTCATCTTTATGTGGCTTTACTTTAAACTCTATTTCTTTTATTTTTATTTTTTATTTTTGGTTTTTTGAGAACAAGGTTTCTCTATGTATCTTTGGCTGTCCTGGAACTCACTCTTTACTAGGCTATACTTGAACTCACAGAGATTCGCCTGTCTCTGCCTCCCAAGTGCTGGGATTAAAGATGTGTGCCACCACACCCAGGTTCTCTTTCATTCTCTCTCTTTTAAGGACTTTATCCTTTTATTTTCTCTCCAAAGCCTACAGATATTTTTAAACACACTATAAATGATGGAGGTTTTCTTCATCTGAAACTATCTTTACTATATATCTCTCTTTTTCTGACCATATGAGTCTTTAATTTGCTAAGGAATATGGCCAGGATTAAAGCCTTGGCTTTGCTGTCTGAATCCACCATATTCCTTAGCTTTCTGAGAGTCTAGCTTCAGGGAAGAGGTACTGGTAGGAACCATGTTTATTGCCACAACTCTATGGAATTTCAAGCCCCCTGCCACCACCTAGAAGCATGCTGTTGGCTATTCATAAATATCATTTAAGTGTATCATGGCAGGACCTCTTAAAAGATCTTCAAGGTTTTTGGAGCTAAAACTGAATCAGAAGCCTCTCTCAAATGAGATGTGCTTGCCTCTAGCAAACAGAGCCCACCTGAGAAAATGCTGCTATGAAGCTGTGCTTAACTTTGTTTTTGTGTGTAGATTTTCTTCCCAAACTCTCTCAGGTTTTATGTGGATGTAGTTGTTCACGTTGGAGCCATTTGTTGCCAGAGGTTTATGTCCTGCCTGATCCCGCAGCAGTTCAGCCTCAAAGAAACACAAAGAGGCCAACAATAGTCATAAACTGGTTAGCCTTTTATATAAGGCTTCCTTATGAACTAATTCTTACACCTTACAGTATCCCATAATTCTTGTCTGTGTTAGCCACATGGCCAGATACCTTTAGCAGTGAGGTGTTCTCATCTTGCTTCTTCTGCATCTGGGTAAGGACTGCAGACTCAGCCTTTCCTCTTCCCAGAATTCTCCTGTTCTGATTGCACCACCTATACTTTCTGCCTGGTTACTGGCCAATCAGCATTTTATTAAAAGTATACAAGTGACAAGTCTTTACAGGGTACAAGAATATTGTCCCACAGCACAAAACCGCCATGTTTTTTCTAAATAGTAAGACCATATTCAGAATAATTTTTTGCCACCTTACTTCTTTTTTATAGATATTATTGAGCTATAATTTTTCTCTGCTCCCATCCCTTTCTCTCCCCTCCCCTTCTTCCCTCTCCCATGGTTACCATGATTCCAATTTACCAGGTGATTTTGTCTTTTTCTACTTCCCATGTAGATTAGATCCATGTATATCTCTCATAGGGTGCTCTTTGTTGTCTAGGTTTTCTGGGGTTGTGAACTATAGGCTGGATTTTCTTTGCTTTATGTCTAAAAGCCACTTGTGAGTGAATTCATATGATATTTGTCTTTCTGCATCTGGGTTACCTCACTCAATATGAGGTTTTCTAGATCCATCCATTTGCCCACAAATTTCACGATGTCATAATTTATTTTTCTGCTGTGTAGTACTCCATTGTGTAAACGTACCACGTTTTTCTTATCACTTCTTCAGTTGAGGTGCATTTCTGTTGTTTCCAGATTCTGACTATGACAAACAATACTGCTAGGAACAGAGTTGAGCACATGTCTTTGTGGTATGATTGAGCATCCTTTGGACATATGCCTAAAAGTGGCATTGCTGGATCTTGAGGTAGTTTGTTTCCTAATTTTCTGAGAAATTGCCATACTGATATTCAAAGCAGCTGCACCAATTTGCACTCCTACCAGCAATGGAAGCGTGTTCCCTTTAACCCTCCAACATCCTCTCTAGCATAAATTGTCATCAGAGTTTTTGATCTTGGCTATTCTTATAGGTATAACATTGAATCTCAGAGTTGTTTTGATTTGCATTTCTCTGATGGCTAAGGATATTGAACATTTCCTTAAGTGTCTTTCAGACATTTTAGATGCCTCTGTTGAGTGTTCTCTGGTTAGATCTATACCCCCCCTTTTTAAAATTAGATTATTTCTTCTTTTGTTGACCAATTTCTTGAGTTCTTTGTATATTTTGGGGATCAGTCCTCTGTCCGATGTGGGGTTGGTAAAGATCTTGTCCCATTTTGTAGGCTACCATTTTGTTCACTCTGTCCTTTCCTTTACAGAAGATTCTGAGCTTCAAGAGGTTCTATTTATTATTTGTTTCTCTCAGTATCTGTGCTACTGGGGTTATATTTAAAAAGTCATCTCCTGTGCCAATGCAATCAAACGTACTTCCTACTTTCTTTTCTATGAGGTTCAATGTGGTTAGCATTATATTGAGGTCTTTGATCTATTTGGACTTGAGCTTTGTATATAGCAAAATATATGGGTCTATTTTCATTCTCCTACATGTTGATATCCAATTATGCTAGCACCATTTGCTGAATATGCTTTATTCTTTCCATTTGATATTTTTTGCTTCTTTGTCAAAAACCAGGTGTTCATATATGTGTAGATTGATATCTGGGTCTTCAATTCAGTTCCATTAGTCTTCCTGTCTGTTTTTATGCCAATACCAGGCTGTTTTCAGTACTGTAGCTCTGCAGTAGAGTTTGAAGTCAGGGATTGTCATGCCTCCAGAACTTCCTTTATTATACGGGAGTGTTTTGGCTATTCTGGGATTTTTTTAAAATTTTATTTATTTATTTATTTTTGCTTTTCCATGTGAACTTGAGTATTGTCCTTTAGAGGTCTGTGAAGAATTTTGCTGGCATTTTGATGGGCATTGCATTGAATCTGTAGATTGCTTTTGGTAACATTACCATTTTTACTATGTTAATTCTACCTCTCCAAGAACATGGGAGATCTTTCCATTTTATGTTATCTTCTTCAATTTCTTTCTTCGAAGATTTAAAGTTCTTTTCATATAGAACTTCCACTTGTTTGGCTAGAGTTACTCCAAGATAGTTTATGTTATTTGTGTCCATTGTAAATGGTGATATTTCTCTGATTTCTTTTTCAACCCATTTTATCATCTGTGTAAAGGAGTACTAATAGTTAATCTTGTATCCTTCTACATTACTGAAGGTGTTTATGAGTTGTAGAAGTTCCTTGGTAGAATTTTTGGGGTTGCTTATGTAAACTATTATATCATCAGCAAATAGTGAGAGTTTGTCTTCTTCTTTTACAATTTGTATCCCCTTGATCTTTTGTTGACTTATTGCTCTAGTAGAACCACAAGAACTATATTGAATAGTTATGGGGAGAGTTGACAACCTTGTTTTGTTCCTGATTTCAGTAGGATTGCTTTGAGTTTCTCCGCATTTAGTTTGATGTTGGCTGTTGGCTTGCTGTATATTGCCTTTATTATGTTTAGGTATGTTCCTTGTATCCTTGCTCTCTACAAGACTTTTAACATGAAGGGGTATTGAATTTTGTCAAAGGCTTTTTCAGCATCTAATGAAATGATCATTTTTTTTCAGTTTGTTTATGTGGTGGATTGCATTGACAGATTTCCATATGTTGAACCATCCCTGCATCTCTGGGATGATGCTGACTTGATCATGGTGGATAATTTTTATGATGTGTTCTTGGATTCAGTTTGGCAGTATTTTATTGAATATTTTTGCATCAGTGTTCATGAGTGAGATTGGCATATGCAGAATAATTTTAGCAGATGCAAACAGCACTAATTCAATTATTTATTACATACAGCATTATTACAAACAAAAGAAAAGGTACAAGGAAATATTCTTTTTATTTAATTCTTAATTGAAGATGTGGCAATTATTTAGCATTAGTTCACATTGGGTGAATGATGAGTAAGACTTAGAGAGGAAAATTCCTATGTAAATTAAATGTAATATAGTGATAGATATTAACTCCTTCAATGACAAGGTATTTCAAATGTTAAATGATATTTTGATGTGGATTTTAACATTCATATTTTCTCAGTTGCTTAACTTGATGATAAGCTTATTCAATTAGAAAAATATTAATTGGGTATGTCTTAAATAAAGTATCTTTTTCCTGGGTAATAACTGTGCTTTTTTCCTAATTCTTTGTTTTATTCTTTGTAAATGACATCTCTAATTTACTTATGAAATTCTTGGTTTCGCTTACTAGAATCAAATGAACTTTTACACATTGTTCACTTAAATATTTTTTACAGATGGAAGAACCTTAAAATCAATAGCAAAATAAGTAAGTCACTGCTAAAATGCTTTTATTCATTAAAATTCTTTGTATCTCTGTATGTATGTCATATAGCCTCCAAGTACCTGATCTAGTTTAAGCAGCACAATTAAGAATATCATAAAACATGTTTGTTCATGAGCTGGGAAAAATCAAGGATATAGTGCAGCATTTAGAAGTGTAGATTAGATTAACACTATTGCGTTTTATCTGTGGTATAAACAAAGAATTATGATTGAACTAATACAGAGAAAAATGATCAAGAAAAAGCAGCACATAGATGGTGGTACATGCCTTTAATTACAGTACTTGGGGGGCAGATGCAGATGTATCCTTCAGTTCAAGGCCGGATTGATCTACAGAGTAAGTTCCAGGATAGCCAGAGCTACGCAGAAAAACTCTTAATAAAACACAACAATAACAAAAATCAAACAGCTAACAAAACAAAGTATACAAGAGCAAAATGGTGAAAATACCTTAATATGTATTGGTTAAAATGTTTTTTGTGATTGTCTGAATCATAGTTTTTCAGACAAGGATCTGGGGTGATATTAGCAGAAAATTGGTATCTGTTACTGGAGTACAGTCTATTTCACACAGTTTAACTTCAGCATTTATCTATATTGGAGGATGCTTGAGAAATGCACATGAGATTTTAAAAAAATATTTCAACAGCATGTTAGTTACTTTTGTTATTTTTGTGTGGCCACGTCATTTAAAAGAAAACAGTTTCTATATTCTGAACTGAGGTCTTCATGCTTGCATGGTAGGCACAATTATACACTGAACCATCTCTGGAGCCCCGACTGACTCTTTTACCATCTAATTACCTTTGGAATTTTGAGAAAACTAAGAGGGATGCTGGTTTTTTTTTTTTTTGGTGTGTATCTATCTGTGTGTGTGTGTGTATGTATGGATGGATGTGCAAATTACTGCACATTTTGTTGTAAATTTTAAAATTTGTCACTGTGAGCTCTCAAGTATGAGCTTATTTCCAGAACTGTATTGATTGTTCTACTTTTTTTTTGCCCTCATATAGATTTAGGTTTTGTTTATTTGTTTCTATAAACTTGATGTAACTTCTATTTTGGAAAAGTACGCATTTTGCTATTTTCTGCCATTTGCTGCACAAACAGAATTCATATTCCTTTTATGAGTTATGTTTACATCTTTCATCAATTTTTATGTATTTATTTTTAATTGATCAACAAAACAAACATTTGACTGACATATTTTAACTCATGCCTATATATATTTTTGATTAAATATCTCTTTTGAGTTTATATAGATATAATTGTTTTTTTATGTCCAAAGACTTGTAAGTCATTAACTAGTTCAAATGGATTTTTGTAAATTTGTAATATCCAAGATGTAAATCATAATTTTTTGAGTAAGAAATACCTTAATTCTTTGTCAGAAGCTATGTTTTTATATGCCCAGATATATCAGTATGATGGATAGGGTATTCAGTTCGATGCTGGATAAGAACAGTGAGAGCACACATCCTTTATTCTTTTTATAGTTTTCAAAATAGATCTAGTTGGGTGTTTTCTTATTTTAATTAGTTCTCTGACAATTTTATAAACTGTATTTTGATTGTGCTTCTCCCAGATCCACCTCTTTTTTTTTTTTTTTTTTTATCAACACAGCTCTGGGTCTCCCATCCATTTTTTAGGTCATTAGTTCCAATTTGTGCTGCCCTATCCAACTATAAGTATGGCCTTTCAGTACAGAGTGATCAATATATGAGTAGTCATAGTAATAAAAATCCTGAATCCCCACTCCTCCAGCAGGTATCAGTTGCCAGCAGCTCCTTGGCTAGGGGCGTGACTGTGTCCGCTGTCCCCTTCAATGCTAAGATAAAGTCTAGATTGAGCTCTTCATTATACAGACTCTGCCATTTTCCTAAATGTCATGCTAAAAATGTATTTTCATCCATAAGAATACTAGGGAGCATAATTCATACTAGAGTTAAAAATTACTTTGTCAGTTTAAACAAGTATCCTTCAATTCCCAGTTTAGTTTTAATTCTCTTCCTCTTCTGTATCAATGTTTACACAGAATCTATTTTTTTAAGGAATGATTTTTCTGTTTGTGCTCACGTTACTTTACCCAGCTGAAGTATTATTTAATGAATTTGAGACAGGTGTGCCTTCTGCCTCTTTGTTGCATTCTGAGCACCTCCTTTCCAAGTTCTCTACTTCCCATGTGAACATACAGGGTGTTTCTTTTCCATAAGTTATTCTTGCTATGAACTCATCCTAGACAGCCTCAATCCTTTCTATATTCTGTAATCCTTACCCAGTCTTTGTCTCATACAATATTAAATATTTTTTCCCAAATCTTACTTTTTGCAGCCTACAAGTTTGAGATTAATAGTCTATACAGCATAAACACAGTTACATATACTTACAGGAAATTCACCAATATAATTCTTTCTTGAATTTAAATATGTAACTAATTTTCTTCTGAAAGATTCCGTTTATCTTTCAAACTTGAATATGAATATCTCTTGCACTTTTGTAGCATTCACAACACAATTTCTGTATACATTTTACTTGAATAACTTTTTCCATTCACAGGTTGGCACTGTAAATGGAAAGACCTTGACTATACTGCCCAAAGTTTCATAGCAACTTATTATAAGCCAAACTTGGAAAAAAACCCAAATTATCACTGGCTGATGAGTGCATGTGCTCTATCAGGTACACTCACACAAAAGCTATCCTTCAGGCATAAAAGTGGTGAAGTATGAGCTGTAACATATAAAAGTCTCAGATATACATTTCTAAGGAAAACTTCCAGCACAAACATTATATACTTCAAGACTATGTAAAATTAAGAATGGGCAGACCTTGGGCAACAAACAGCGTTTTACAGGTTGCCAGAAATTGGGTAGGAAGATGGCAAGAAGGTGCATATTGAGAAAACACATCTGAGGAGATAGTTACATGGCACTGAATTTAATATCACAGAATGTTAGCACAAAATTAGTAAACTTGGAGATCTACCCACTTTGCCACAATTCAATGCAAGGTAACCTATATTCATAAGTGTATACTCATATACATTAGTATATTTTGTACATGCAAATAGGACCCATCTTTCTACATATTGTAGATGTATTGGGTCTATCTTTCTATTTTATGGAACCACATGTTGGATAGAAATTTGCTTTCGGTGAAAATGTTCTGAATTTTTAATTTCTATTATCCTTGTGTAAAAAATGCAGAGTGTAAAGTTTACTCAAATTGAACAATGAAAAATAAATTAGCTATTTACTTAAACGGAAACAACTGAGCTTGGGGCTGCAGCTCAGCGGTAAAGTATGCACCTGATATTCTCAAAAGCCTGTGTTCAACTTCTAGCACAACCACAACAAAGGTAAATAATTTTAAAAACTACTGATTTTAAAATGAGAAACTAATTTGTTTCATTCCATAATTTGATAAAAGTATTTTTTGTGACTATTCCTAATATATACACATCTTACAACAATATCATATATAATACATATAATCCTGTTTTATATAATAGTTAAAATATACAGTTTGTGATTGTCTGTATATTCCCTTTATTCTCTGAAGACTGGAGCAATAGGCAGCATTCAAGGAAAATAGTTCCATTCTATGCAGAAGTGCTTTCACCTTTCATTTAAACCAACCATATGGGCATAAGTCAGTCTTTTTTTATTGTTTTCTTGCTCTGGAAGTCCTTCAGCCAATAGTCTTTATACTGGTCCACTTTAGGAGTAGTCTCACGCACTACAAATGCAGACAGAAAGCGTGCATGACCCTCTTGGCTGCTGGATTTGGTTCCAGTTCCCAGTGCATGCAGAGGACTGTGGATTGCTACCCTTATTTTGAATTTATTCACAAATAAATAAACCTTTTTTATACTCCATTCCAGGCTATTTGGAACTCTTTTGTATGTCAAAACATTGGCATCCAACCAGCCCACATGGCCTGAGTCCACACCATTGCTGGGGCCTGCTCAGACCCCTTCCTATGGAATTCTCCCATTACACACAGCTCAAATACCCCTCCGCAGCTGAACTTCCCCACTGGTGCAGCTAGCCCATGGCAGCAATTTCCCTCAGGCCTGCACCCATGCAGCTTTGTCCCACTTACTAAGCAGCTGGGTTACTGCTGCCTACTGCTTCCTGCCACAACTCCTCCAGGTCTTTTCTGGCTTCTGCCAGTCCTGATCTGAGCAAGCCAAGGTCTGACCCTACAAGCTCTAACCCTGCACCTGGAGCACAGGCTTGCATTACCAGTTTGGCTCTGAGTATGCCTGGACTAAGCTCCGGCTAGTAACCTCGCAGCTCCAGACTGCCTGAAAGTCCTGGGTTCCTTGATATTCTGCCCAATTCAAACCTTCTCTGTATGTGGGTGTGCTGCTCTTAACTAATTAAATTTGTTAGGAATTCTAAGTCTCAGGTAATTCAGGTACTGATCTAGGATTTACCTTACTGCCACAACTGCGACACCTGCTGGCCAAAAAAGTTATTACACCAATAACAACTTTCTGAAAATTATAATCAAATATTAATTTGATTAATAAATAAATAAATACATTTTAAAATTGTAAACCAACACCAAGATAATTACAGATAATATAGCTTTCCAGGAATTTAACAATTTTTTTGTTTCTACTATAGATGGAATTCTGCAAGGATTATATGACATAGCTAGTACATATAATTTTGTGAACTTGGCAGTTATTACTTTTGTTCTACATATTGTATCAATAAAGAAATGGTTTGATAAGAAAGTCAAGAATGATGAACTTTTAGGAATGATACAGTCTTTAGCTGAAAGGACTCATACTATTGAAAATAATAATCCTATTTTGACAGGCAAAATTCAATCCATGTCAGTACCATTTTGTAAGGTTTCATAACCCATTGACATGAATGTTGAAATTGACAATCAAAATCTATTATAAAGTTATCATATGCTAGCTGATAGAACATCCCTTAAGGAAGGCAATCTACATGCCATCCAAATAATACCTAAAGATGAGAAGATATCATCAATGGGAAATTTTTAAAACTTGGAATCTCATGCACAGAATGAGAACCAGAAATTAATTGATTTAATGAATTCATTAGAAATATTCACAGGTCAAGAGATTCAGGCTTTACAAAAGACAGTGATAAAAAGATTTGAATTGATTGAGATACTTGTCAGAGCTGATAAACAAAGAATAGAGGTACAGACAAAGGATTTAGCATTGCCAGTACCTCTCAGAATCAAAGATGACTTACCAAGGATTTTAACTACTGATCCTGTTATTGCCTGTGAAAAGCCAGCAAATACTCAATACCCAAATGGATACACAGAGTGTAAATGAGAACCTATACATAAGAAAGATCTAAAAGATATTAAGCAAGCAGGAGTGTCTTATGACAAGCATTCATCATTTGTTAGGGAATTGGTAAAGACATGGGCTTCAAGCAATAGGGTTACTCTACATGACTGGCTTCAATTAGTCTCAGTGGTGCTTTAAGATTGGCCACTGTTACAGTGGAAATCCTATTGGAGAGAGGAGGCTAAAGCCCCAGAACACCAAGGTAGAGTCAAAGGATTTGAGGCCTCCCAAGATCAAATTCTTGGTGAGTGTTGTTAACTAATCTGCAGAGTTAAGCTATTTAGAATGAATGCATCTTGTCCCTACACCATACAGCATTATTGAATGCTTGGGATGGGGTTCAAGGACTAGGAAGAAGAATTGAATCATATACTAAGATCATACAAGGACCAAGAGAACCCTTTAGTGACTTTTTACAAAGATTATGTAAAACTGTACAAATAGGGGTAATAGATCTAGAAGGTAGATGAGTCTTATTGAATCTTTGGCTTTTGAAAATGCCAACTCAGAATGCAAAAATATACCCAGGCCTTTAAAGATCAAATCAACACCAATGGATGAATGGATCCTGCACACAGCCATTGTTGAATTCTTTGACTATAATACTGAGGCTTGGGTAGGAGACACAATTTCCAAAGGTATAAAGAGAAATCAAAATGCCAAATGTTTTAATTGTGGTAAAATAGGACATCTGAGAAGGGATTATAGACAAGGAATTCTGGGAATGACAAAAATAGAAGGTCTCAATATTCTGGATTATGTAGAAGATGAGACAAAGGTCAACACTGGACCAATGAATGTAGATCAACAAGATACAGACAAGGCAACCTGCTACCATCAGGAAACTCTGTGGGGAGGCCTCTCACAGGCCCACAGGTCAAATCTGGTCCAGTCATTCCCAGTAACTTTGGAGGGCATACCTCCACAAGAAAATTAGAATATCCAGTGTCTGGTGTAGAAAATACATACTGCTCTGGATGATAGAATAAGCATGGAGGATGAATAAAAAATCCAATAGAAGATAGGAAGCACATATTTGGGCAGACTTCTATAAATGATCAAAGACCAAAGCTGAGAGTATGAATAAATAACATTGTAAACGAATGGTTACTGGACATGGGTGTAGATGTGATTATTATTAGCCCAGAATCTTGATGTCCAAATTGTCCTCTTCAGGTGACAGATGTTCAGTTCCTAGGAATTAGAAGCCTACCTCAAGTAAAACAAAGTATGAGATGGGTCGAATGCATAGGGTCAGAAGGATAGAGAGGAAGGCTGAGGCCATATGTAGCTAATATAGAAATGAATCTATGGGGTCTTAATCTGTTGCAGAAAGGAATACCCAGATTAACATTCCTGCAGTCTCAGAAATGGAACAAATACCAACGCATGTTTCTGGGAAGGATATTTTAAGGTACTATAAAAAACAGTCACCAACTATTCAGTCGGGAAAAATAACCACAAAACAGGAAACTTTCAGAGGTACCAACAGTGCTACCTTTAAAATGGTAACTAAGAAGCCTGTATGCATTAAACAATGACCGTTAACTATAAGGAAATTGCAGGCTTTTAGAACAGCTCATATGGGAGCAATTAGATGTTCAGCATACTGAAGAATCAACCAGTCCTTGGAATTCTCCTGTAATTGTTGTTAAAAGAAATCTGGAAAATGGAGACTGTTGACAGAGCTAAGAGCTGTTAACAAGGTTATCCAACGTATGGACCTTCTACAATCTGGCATTCCTCTGCCTTCTCTATTACCAAAAGGATGGCCTCTTATTGTTATTGACTTAAAGGATTGTTTCTTCACTATACCTTTATAAGAAAAGGATAGAGAAAATTTTGCTTTCATAGTGCTACTTGTAATAATTCTCAGCCTATTAAAATATATCAATGGAGGGTCCTCCTAAAGGGAATGTCAAATTTCCCTACCATGTGCCAATATTTTGTAAGTCAGCTATTGGAAAGAATATGTAAGCAATTTCCTGAATCTATAGCTTACCAATACATGGATGATATTTTGCTATCTGATTCAAATAATTTACTTTAGAAAGAATGTTTGAAGAAGTAAAGAAAGTATTGTCAAGTTGGGAATTACAAATTGCTCCTGAAAAAATATGGAGGAGATTCTATTAATAATCTAGGTTATAAAATAGGTTTACAAAAAATTAGAACACATAAAGCACAAATTAGGAGAGATTAATTGCTAACTCTAAATGACTTCCAAAGATTGCTAGCAGATATTTCCAATCTATGGCCTGCTTCTGGGATAACACTTAATCAAATAATTCATTTAAACAAACCCTGAGATGGTGACAAAGACTTAAATATTTTCAGGAAATTAATAGCTGAAACTGAGGGAGAATTGACTGTGATTGAAGAGAAATTACAGGTGGCACATATGAATCATATGGATCCAAATCTTAACTGCATTCTGGTCATATCACCCTCAAAATATTCCCCCACAGGAATTTTAATGCAGAGGAAAAATATTGTCTTAGAATGGGTCTTTTTACCAACTAAACTGAGCAAAAAACCAAAATCTTTTGTCAAAAAAATCTCTGAATTGATTATAAAAGGAAAATTGAGACTTTGTCAACTTGCAGGAAGAGACCCAGCAGATATCATAATATCTTATACTAATGATGAAATTAAAAAAATTATGGGGAGACAATGAACCCTGGAAAAGAGCTTATACTATTTTTGGGGATAGATTAATAACTATCTCAAAAGTGATAGAATTAACCTTATACAGAGAACTAATTGGATCCTTCCTCACACTGTATGTAGCACACCAATAACTGCATTTTATATTGGTGCAAATAAATCAGGAGAGGAAGGTAGCCAATCGGAAGATTTAAATAAAGAGGAAGAAAGCCCTTATGATTCCATCCAAAAGTTAGAATTCCATGCTTTTCTCATGGTACTAAAAGATTTTAAAGATTCTTTCAATATACCTACTTATTTGCTATATACGGAAAGATTTGTTTTGTATTCTCGAACTGCTGAATTTATGCCACATGATATAGAATTGACTTCATTATTTATTCAGGATCAAGATATAATCAGGAATAGGCTTTTTCCCATATACATAACCAACATCTGATCCCATACAGGTATGCCAGGACCTCTACCATAAGTTAGTACAGAAATTGATGGATTATTAATTGGAAATCTTCTGAAGGCCTCAGAATTTCATAAAAATATATGTCAATAGCAAAGGTTTAAAAAAATTTTCTATTACATGGCAATAAGCTAAGAAGGTTATAAGGCATCCTACTTGTTCTTTATAAAACCACTCCTTGCAGGAAGTAACCCAAAGGGTACACAAAGGGACAAAATCTGACAGATGAATGTGTTCCACTTTGTACAATTTGGGAAACTAAAATATGGATATCACACCATGGATACTTATTCAGGTTTTCAATAGGCAACTGCTTTGAGTTCCAAAAGGGCTGATTTGGTAGTCATACTTTTATGGCCATCATGAATATACCTGCACAAATAAAGACAGACAATGGTCTCTATGAAAATGAAACAGTTTTTTTTTTTACTTATTATACTATAAAGCATTTTACAGGTATACTACACAAACATAAAAGTCAGGCAGTTATAGAAAGATCAAATAGAACTATAAAGGATATGTTAAACAAGCAAAACGTGATAAAAATATTCCTATAAATAGATTGAATAATGATTAATTAAGCTTTAATTTTCTTAATGCTAATGAGAAAGGAACAAGAGCAGCAAAAACATTGGATAATAGGAAAAAAACTTCTGAATTTAGTCAACTGGTGTATTTCTTTTTTTTAAATTTATTTATTATATATACCATGTCCCTTATGCAGGTACATCTCCATGCCAGAAGAGGGCACCAGATCTCATTACAGATGGTTGTGAGCCACTACATGGTTGCTGGGAATTGAACTCAAGACCTCTGGAAGAGCAGCCAGTGCTCTTAACCTCTGTGCCATCTCTCCAGCCCAAATTGATGTATTTCAAAGATGTGTTGACCTCAGAATGGAAATCAGGAGATATGCTGAGTTGATGAATGGGCTTCCCTCTTGTTTCTTCAGGAGAAGAAAAGCTATGTATAGCATCAAAATTAATAAAGATTCAGTTTGAAAAGGAGAAACTTCTTGATTAGGAGAAATGACAGATCATCCTCAGAGGTGACAATTCTGCAGGTTGTAAGGAAACCTCATAAGGGTTGGGGCAGGGTCTTGTTCTTGTCTTTGTAGTAAAATAACCATTTTCAAAAAGTCAAGAGACCTTTGACATCTAGATGCTTGAAGAAAAAAAGATAGCTATCCAGAAAGAATTACCAAGCTAAGAGAAATCTGAGTTAGGATCATCTGCTGGGTACGATCTTACCTTATTAACAATATATAATAGTAGTCATCATTGATTAAAAATAAAAACTGGCTTTGGAATTGGACAGTGATTATCCTTTTCTAAATCCAAGCACATTGTTAAACAAAAAATTCAGAGTTTCTGTCCCATATCAGGAACCACCTACTATGGGATAGAAAGAAGATAAAATAAGGGACTTTTATCAAAACTGTGCTTTCATTGAATATGTGTCTATATGAATAATGTTTAAATTTTCCACAATGAATAATAAACTTCCTGCACTAATTTTTGAAGTTTCCAGGAAGAAGATGGGGCCCGATAAAAACAATTTCACATGGTTGATAGAATGTCATTATGCTGATAGCACCACATTAAGATCAGTTTTTGGTTACAAAATTCTCAAGGTGTTTCCAACTTGGTTAGTTGAGATGGTGCACCTTCTTACAAAATTCTGGCCAGGACTTCAAATAAGAATTTAGAAAAATCTCTACTGACTACTCAGAGACTGTCTGCAATTGTACCAGACAGTAATCCTGAAACTTAACAATCATTTTAGTTTTAACAGCATCCCATAGAAATAACATCAGCTGCATCACAGCTGGAAGTAATTCTAGAAAATGACATTCCCTCTCCCCAAAAAATTTATCCTCAGGGCTAGGGACATTATTAGGGGTTGGTTATAAATGGTATAGATAGGGGATGGAAATGAAGTAGGCTAGGGAACTTCTTTGGGAAAAAATGAGAATGGATAGGATGGAATAATAGTGTGAATAATTAGTGTGATCTTACACTAATAATAATAGTGATTAATATACTGTAATATAGTGATTAATTGAGATTACTTATGAGCTATTATTTACAGACAATTTACAGTGGTTTAGATTCTTGTATAATGATACAAATTTAAATTATATTTCTTATATTGAATATGCTCATGTTTCTGTTTACAATGTTTGTGCACCTCTGCAAAATTATCTTGTCATATTGTTTGCATGAATGTTTCTATCTGTACGTAAGATATTTTGTATATTTATGCAATTTTAGGTTATATTTATCATATTGTACTATACACTTCTACCTCTGATAAAGATACTTATATATTGTTTACATTTTGAGGTCATGTCCTCATTTGCTGCACATTTGTTTAAAGATTATTTAATTTTTAAAAATGAAGCCTTAGTCTTTAAGCTATATATGTATTAAGAATTACAGGTCAATAGTCATCCATGTTTGTCATACTTATAGTTATACTAATCACACTCTTTCGATGCATAGAGAGTGTATTCTGCATAGATAGGAAATCTTCACATACTTCAAAGAACTGTTGAATATGGCATTTAAATATCTTAGGATTCTGTTAACATGAGACACAATTGTTCCTGGAAGCATTGATCTATTCCAAGAGAATTTTGGGTATGGAGGACATTCCAAATGGAGCTTGTTTTCTTCTTAGCAAAACTGGCCTTTGTGGGGGGAACTACCCCTGCTTTGACTACTGACAAAATGCACTGTGTCCAGACTGGAAAAGTAGGAAAGGAGTAAAAAGACTGGCAAACCTTGCCAAGACAGAGTAAGATGCTTTTTCAAATTTTCTTGCCTCTGAAAATGGTCTGTCAGTTACTTTAGGCCTTAGCCAAAGTTTCTTGCACCTTTTGGAAATTGCTTAATTACACTTCCTGTTTACTCAAGTAATAATATTTCCTTTCTCAGGTCTTTGATGGGGTTGAAGACTAAATAATCATAGTTACTTTCCTTTCATGACTTAGCCAAGCCTTTTTAAATATAAGATTTAGACTACTTCGAATAGGACAACTATTGAAACATTTAGTATATGTTTCTTGTTTGCTGTTGCTCATGCTGGTTGTAGTTCTAATTTTTATGTATATTTTTGCTTCTTCTTTTATTTCTGTGTAATACTTGATGTTTGTTCTTATTGTATAGTTTTTATTAGTCTTAGAACTCTCTTATTTAGACAAAAGGGGGAGGTGCTATGTAAACTCCTTCAGCCAATAGCCTTTAGAATACTGGCAATTTTGGTCATGGTGTTATGTACAATAAATGCAGAGGAAAACCATGTGCATCCAGCCCTCTTGGCTGCTGGAATCAGTTCCAGTTCCCAGCACATACAAAGCACTGTGGATCACCACCCTTACTGTGAGTCTATCACCAAATATACAAACCTTTGTTATACTTCATTCTGGGCTATTGTGAAACTCTTTTGTATGTCAATTTTTATTGTTTTTATTGAGCTATATATTTTTCTCCACTACGGTTCCTTCCTCCCACCTCCCCTTCTACCCTCTCCATGATTCCCACACTTCTAATATACTCAGGATATCTTATCTTTTTCTACTTCTCATTTAGATTAGATCCATGTATATCTCTTGTAGGATCCTCTTTGTTGTCTAGTGTAACATGGTGTCCTACTTGTTGGGGTTTCTGTCCTGCCCCATTCCCACAGTTGGTAAGCCCCAAAGAAAATCACACAGAGGTCTCCATAAGTTATAACCTGATTGGCCCATTAGCTCAGGCTTTGTATTAGCTCTTATAATTTGTATTAACCCATTATTCTTATCTGTGTTAGCTACATGGCTCAGTACCTTTTTCGGTGGGGCAGGTCACATCCTGCTTCTTCGGTGTCTGGACAGTAATGTGTAAAAAGCTTCCTTCTTCCCAGAATTCTCCTGATCTCATTGCACTGCCTCTCCTTCCTGTCTGGTTGTCCCACCTATACTTCCTGCCTGAGCAATGGCCAATCAGCGTTTATTTAAAACATAATTGACAGAATACAGAATTGTGCCACACCAGTCTAGGTTCTCTGGAATTGTTAATTGTAGGCTGCCTTTTTTTGCTTCATGTCTAAAAGACATTTATGGATAAGTACATATTATATTTGTGTTTCTG
The DNA here is from genome assembly GCA_004026605.1 of Ondatra zibethicus. NCBI lineage: Eukaryota > Metazoa > Chordata > Mammalia > Rodentia > Cricetidae > Ondatra > Ondatra zibethicus. The sequence goes on from PVIU01008121.1 coordinate 23,615, forward strand.
GGTCTGGTTTACCTCACTCAATATGATGTTTTTTAGATCCATCCATTTGTCTGCAAATTTCAAGATGTTATTCTTTCTTCCTACTGTGTAGTACTCCATTGTGAACATGTACCACATCTTTTTTATACATTCTTTGATCAAGGGGCATTTAGGTTGTTTCCAGGTTCTGGCTATTATAAACAATATTGGGTTTTAAAAATTGTTTTATTTTTCCATTCAAAGATTGACCCTTCTTCCACTTCTCCCATTCCCCTCCTGCTCTCCCACTAACCCTCCTCCCTCCCCCTCCATCCTTAAGAGAGGGCAGGGTACCCTGCCTTGTGGGATACTTAAGGTCATGTTCAACTTCCTTAGTGATCAGGGAAATGCAAATCAAAACAACTTTGAGATACCATCTTACACCTGTCAGAATGGCTAAAATCAAAAACACCAAGGATAGCCTATGCTGGAGAGGATGTGGAGAAAGGGGAGCACTCATCCATTGCTGGTAGGAATGCAAACTTGTGCAACCACTTTGGAAATCAGTGTGGCGGTTTATCAGAAAATTGGGAATCAACCTACCTCAGGATCCAGCAATACCACTCTTGGGAATATACCCAAGAGATATCCAATCATACTACAAAAGCATTTGTTCAACTATGTTCATAGCATCATTATTTGTAATAGCAGAACCTGGAAACAACCGAGGTGCCCCTCAATGAAAGAATGGATTAAGAAAGTGTAGAATATATACACATTAGAATACTACTCAATGGTAAAAATCAACGACATCTTGAATTTTGCATGCAAATGGATGGAAATAGAAAACACTATCCTTAGTGAGATAACCCAGACCCAAAAAGAGGAATATGGTATGTACTCACTCATTAGTGGACTCTAGCCACAAACAAAGGACATTAAGCCTATAGTTCAGAACCCTAGAGAAGCCAAATAGCAAGGTGAACCCAAAGAAAAACACATATGGATCCTCCTGGAAATTGGAATCAAACAAGATAGCCTGGCAAAAGTTGGGAGCATGGGGATTGGGGTAGGGCTAGGGGTAGGGCTGAGGGAAGGGGAGGAGGGAAAGGGAAGGGAGAAGGGAAGGACTGGGGAGAGCTTGCAAGAGTGGGAGGGTGGAGATGGAGGAAGGGCAGATATTGGAGCAGGGAAGAAGATATCTACGTTAAGGGAGCCATTTTAGGATTGGCAAGAGACTTGGCTCTAGAAGGGATCCCAGGTGTCCATGCACTTGTTCCCAGCTAGGTCCTTGGGTAGCAGAGGAGAGGCTGCCTGAACTGGCTTTGTCCCATAGTCACACTGATGAATATCTTGGATATCACCATAGAAATTTTGTGCAATGGATGGAGATAGAGACGGAAACCCACAACCATATCAGAGCGATGGACTGAGCTCCCAAGGTCCAGTTGAAGAGCAGAAGGAGGGAGAACATGAACAAGGAAGTCAGGACCATGAGGGGGTTGGTCCACCCACTGAGACAGTGTGCCTGATATAAACAATATTGTTATGAATGTAGTTGAGCACATGTCCTTGTGGTGCTATTGAGTATCCTTTGGATGTATACCCAACAGCAGTATTGCTGGGTCTTCAGGTAGGTTGTTTCCTAATGTGTGAGATATTGCCATATTCATTTCTAAAGCAGCTGTACCTATTTGTACTCCCACCAGTGATGGAGGAGTGCATTCTGTTTACCCCACATCCTCTCTTGCATAATTTGTCATCAGTGTTTTTGACCTTGGCCATTTTGACAGTGTAATATGGACTCTCAGAGATGTTTTGATTTGCATTTTTTTGATGGCTAAGGATGTTGAACATTTCTTTAAGTGTGTTTCATGTATTTTAGATTTGTATGTTGAGAGTTCTCTGTTTAGATCTGTACCTTTTTTTAAATTGGATTATTTGTTCTTATGATGGCCAATTCCTTTCTTTTTCTTTTTTCCCTTTTTTATTGATTTTATTGAGCTATATATTTTTCTCTGTTCCACTCTCTGACTCTTCCCCCCTTCAAACCTCTCCCATGGTCCTCATTCTCCAAATTTACTCAGGAGATGTTGTTTTTTACTATTTCAAATGTAGATTATATCCATGTATGTCTCTCTTAGGATCCTCATTGTTGTCTATGTTCTCTGGGATTGTGATTTGAAGGGTGGTTTTCTTTGCTTTATGTTTAAAATCAATTATGAGTGAGTACATATGATAATTATCTTTCTGGGTCTGGGTTACCTCACTCAATATGAGGTTTTCTAGCTCCATCCATTTGCCTTCAAATTTCAAGATGTCATTATTTTTCTCTGCTGTGTAGTACTCCATTGTGTAAATGTACCGCATTTTCCTTATCCATTCTTCAGTCGAGGGGCATTTAGGTTGTTTCCAGGTTCTGGCTATGACAAACAATGATGGTATGAACATAGTTGAACACATGTCATGGTACAATTGAGCATCTTTTGGATATGTACCCAAAAGTGGTATTGCTGGGTCTTTAGGAAGGTTGTAAATTGACCCATATCTATCACCATGCACAAAATTTAAATCCAAATGGATCAAAGACCTCAACATAAAGCCAGCCACACTGAACCTTATAGAAGAGAAAGTGGGAAGTACACTTAAATGCATTGGCACAGTAGACCACTTCCTAAATAGAACCCCAGTAGCACAGACACTGAGAGAACAATAAATGAGACCTATTGTAACTGAAAAGCTTCTGTAAAGCAAAGGACACACATGGTCAACAAGATAAAACAGCAGCCTACAGAATGGGGGAAAATGACCAATTTCTTGAGTGATTTATATATTTTGGAGATCAGCCCTCCGTCTAATTTGGGGTTGGTGAAATCTTTTCCCAGTCTGTAGGCTACTGTTTTTGTCTTGTTGACCATATCCTTTGCTTTACATAAGCTTCTCAGTTTCAGGAGGTCCCAATTATTAATTGTTTCTCTCAGTGTCTGTGCTACCGGGGTTATATTTAGGAAGTGGTCTCCTGTGACAATGTATTCAAGTGTGCTTCCTTTCCACTTTCTCTTGTATGAGGTTCAGTGTGGTTGGTTTTATGTTGAGATCTTTGATTCATTTGGACTGAAGATTTGTGTATGGTGATAGATATGGATCTATTTTCAATCTCCTACACTTTGATTCTAGCATCAATTGTTGAATATGCTTTCTTTTTTCCATTTTATAATTTTGGCTTCTTTGTCAAAAATCAGGTGTTTGAAGGTGTGTAGATTGCTATCTGCATCTTCGACTCAGTACCATGATCCTCCTCTCTGCTTTTATGCCAATACCAGGCTGTTTCCTGTACTCTTGCTGTGTAGTAGAATTTGAGGTCAGGGATTGTGATGCCTCTAGAACTAAGTCAGTCCTTTTTTATTGAGCTCTACATTTTTCTCTTCTCCCCTCCCTGCCTTTCTCCTCCCCCTTCAACCCTTTTCCAAGGTTCCATGCTCCCAATTTACTCAGAACTAAGTCAGTCTTAATATAAAAATTTCTTGTTCCAAAATTTAGGTATTACCTTCTCCTGTGTTTATTTTTCTCTATGTCCTACTCCCCAGCAGAGCACAATTTCACTTGTAATTTATATTATTCTTGGTAAAAGTTCAGGAATAATTATTTCTTGAAAAACTTGATCTTGTATGTTGATATTTCTCCTTGATAGTGGCATTTCTAAATAGTCTATCAGAAGTTAATTTATTTGATGAAGGTTCAAGTTAGTTTTGGTCTAATGGAGGTGCCTAGAAAAATGTCTTTATCTTTCTTATGTAGTATTATCCTTTTACATGATGTTAGAAAATGAAAAAGAATCAAACGATTATATAACAAATGCTGAAAACAGAATGAGATGTTGATATTGTACCTTTATATTCATAAATTCACTTTAAAATAATGACCACCAAACACATATCTTGAGAAGTGGTGTACAGCATTCTGTGTTCTGATAGGGTAAATATTGTGCATATTTCCACCAGTGAATTAAAAAAAAATGAAAGAAGTTTGTGCAGCCGAACCACTATGGGAGAACACAGTGATTATCATTTTTTCAGCTGTTGTTCAAGACTGGGAACATAAAAAGGCACAAAAGCTATAAATGTGAAATTGTTTCATTTATTATAATCTATCTGACAAACAGTGGCCAATTTTAAACAGTTTCAGACAGATGCACTATTGCTGAAAAGTATTTCCTCCTATATATTGGATATGTAAATAATGCTTGTCCTTTTAGCAATGTCATCAGAGATTATTAAATGTGAGTATATATGTCATTTGTCTATCCCTGCCTTATATGTCATTTGTCTACCCATGAGGATAAAGTCACATATTTAGGAACTATTACTTTTCTTTGCCTGCAGTAAGTATTTTCTATCTTTGTTGAAAGATTTGAATTTATGGTACAATACTGGTGTTAAATCTAAGAAATGTTTCAATAAGAAGTATCTTGGCTGTATTATTATCTTTTACTCATTTGAAAATGTTATAATGTGTTCAAAATGGATTTTCTATTGCCAAGCATTCTTATTCCAATGAAAAGCATAAATATTCAGAAACATAATTTATCTTTAGGTCAGCAAAAGTCCCAGACTTTGTAACTTCGAAGGGTTTAACCAAAGGTAATGATTTTTAAAATGTGATTTTATTATAGTATACTAGATCTCTCTCTCTCATTCTCTCTCTCTTTCCCTCTACCTCTCTCTCTCTCTCTCTCTCTCTCTCTCACACACACACACACACACACACACACGAACCAAGCTTATATAAAGAAAACAGCCTAAGCCAAAATGTAAGACTGCCTTTAAAATCACCAAATCAAATAAAGCATCCTCCTTCCACAACATACAAAGGGTAATAAAGAAAACACAATTTATATCAAGGAAAATAGCTGATAAAGAAATAATAAGAAAACCCTAAAGTAAGAAAAGAATTAAAAAAGCAAGAGAATCCATTCACTGGTATAGAATATCTGTGATCAGAATAGCTATCAGATAAATGGCAGTAAATTACATGGGCAGTTAGGTAAGTACTTACAACTTGAAATCCTATAATCATCAATTGGAGCAATCCATCCAAAGAAACAGATAACATAAATGATACTGTAGAGAAACAATGCAACAGTGAAAAAATACACAGTCATGCATAGTTAAATTATAGTTATTGATATTTATAATTTATTATTGCTGATTATTTCATGGAGAAGGTTTAGAAACAATAGCTAAATTTTTATTATAGTATAAAGTTTGCCATCAGCTATGAATTTCAAAAGAAAAGTAAAGCACTTCATTTTAGAAAAAGTTATTACTCCTGTGAAAGAGGAAGGCATAACAAAAGTAAATTAAAGATTAGATAGATACATAACAAATAATACAAAATTAGACATGAACTCATAATGTAATATAAGCATAAAGTAAAAATAGAATAAAATAAAACAGTAAAGGAAATATAAAATAACTATGAAAAGCAGTTAGCCTAATTATGAACTTTTTGACATAAACAGGGCTATAAATAGTAATGTAACTATAAGTCAGTAACTGCAGATAAACCATACTATGGAAAGCTTCACACTTGTATGTAGGTAACTGATGGAAAATGAAAAAGAAAACAGAAAAGTGGAAATGTAAAGGAAAGGACTTAGAGTAAGTGCATTAATTCAGACAATCTGTAAGGAAAACAGAATATTAATATTTGGTACATGTATTCATTATCATTGATAGCCATCCATAACTGTGGAAGTATTTTGTAACTGGTTAGAAATGGAGAACGAGGCAAAAAAAGAAAGTCAGTTCTCACACTTAAAAATTATAAATACGTCAGCAAGTGTGTGTAGACAAAAAGATTTGCTTTAAGAACAGGGCAATTTTTGACTCGTTTGAATAACATGGTTGATAGTAGGGAAAGTATTTTCTTTCACTGAGCACTGTAAATAATAAAACACCCAGAGCTATGTCTCAGATGCTCTGTGTTCTTTCTTCAGTTTTCCAAACAATAGTCACATGTTTCTGTAGATAGTTGTTGTCCCCCTTACCTTCTGGCTGGTTCTGATGCTGGTGGGATGCTTTCCTAACTCCTAACATTAGACATTAATGTGTCAAAGATGAGCACTGATACAAGTCTAGGGGAGTTGGGAGCGCACATTTGACAATTGCAGGGCAGTGTCTGAAGTATTATGCCGGAGACAGTGAGATGATTCCCACAGGGTAGGGGATGGATGACCTCTCCTGGAGATGGCATGAGGACAATCTAGAGCTTGTGTTCTCAGCAGCAGTCTTGTAACCTTGATCAGTCAGATCAATCCATGAAATTTTATAAATGTGACTGACATAGTTTTTTTTAAATGTTAGCAGTTTGAAGTTTAAGCCATTGTAAACTTTATGTCACACAATTAATAAATAAACTCACGATACCTCTAAAGGTAGCCCTATTTTGCCCTTTTTAGCTCAAACTACATAATCTTGAATTAACTCCAATCCTTCACATGTAAATGTATTTTTCTTCTCTTGAATATGAAAGCATGTGAAACCATATTATTTATTCATGGAGAAAGTATACATATGTAGACCATTCTCTATAAGTATGGTATATTAGAATATTTTTTAGATTTATTATGTGTAAAGTGCATTAAAAAATATGCTGTGAAAAAACATTAAGAGAATTAAATGGTGCTATAGAAATGGTGTCTTCATTTTCTGATGTTGATTGTATTTAGCCTTTTTTATAGTCTACATTTATAATATTCCAGAAATAAAAATGTATAAATAAGCTATAAAAAGTTATAGTTAATATGTATTATTTGTTTTAACAAAAATAAAATTCATGTAACATGGCAATGGAGGAATAATATTACTTGCTGCAAAATTAAATCATATGATATGTTATAAACAACTGATTAATTTCATTATAATCATATTACAACAAGAAATTCCCTGATATTCAGTGCAAACATAATCTTTTAGCAATAATAAACTAAGTAGAAATGTTAGGAATTATTTAACTATTAATTATATGTTTGTAATCTTTGCATTACGTCTCTTGCATTTTATCATCTAATAAAAATACCATGATAGATTACATATAGAGAATAACATAAATTGAAAGATAAGTAAGTTATTTAACATAACGTGATGAAAGTTTTCACTCCTAGATTTTGGAAATCAATCAAAGTTTCCTTATAAAACAGTTTTATGTTAATATTCTTGAAATTATGGAATAATTAAACTTGTGTTTTAATGTAGGAACTTAAAATAGTCCATATCATTGGGCCAGAGACATGAAACAGTGTTGAATCCTTAACACCAATCCTGGTAAGATAAGTTTGTCCTGAGGACCCACATGGCTGAAGGACAGAACTGGCTCCCTCGGCTTGTCTTTTAAAGTCCAACTTATGCCATGACTCCTAACTCATAATCTCTATATATGAATGAATAAATAAATATAACAAAAAATACAGGGCTGAAGAGATGACTGTGTTGGTAAGCAAGGTTCCATAGAACTCCATACAGATGCTCTTGCCAGTGCTATTGATTATCCTCCAGAACTTGACAGAAATACCCTATTGCTAAATAACTACATACTTGAATCATAGTACCTTGAGAAATTAACCCAGTCACTTCATTCCTATTGCCCAGTTTTCAGTGCTGAAATGTAATATTTCTGCTACTGGAGAAGAAACAAAACAGACAAACAAACAAATCATCAATCTTCGCCAACTGTAAATTCTAAGAGTTACAATAAAGACTGGTTGAGAACCGAGTCTTTTTGAATGCACTCCTTCCTAGGCCAGGAGGGATGGGGGTGGGCCTTGGACTTCCAACAGGGCAGGGCACCATGCCCTCTTTCAAGGAAGAAGGGGGAGGGAGGAGGGGTGGGGGGGTAGTGGGAGGGGACCAGGAGAAGGGGAAGAAAGGAAAAAAAATTTATTTCTTTAATTATGTTCTTGAATGGAAAAAATAAAACAAAACAATGTATGGAAAAATAAAAAAAAAAAAAGACTGGTTACAAGCTAGACTTGCCCACGGGTGCCATAGTGACGTGAACACTGTGGAACCAACCATCTCTGTAGCTGATTCTTTCAGTCACATCCAGGATAAGAGGGGCAGAGTTACCTCTGAAAATAGGATTGCTCAGATGGAGTCACACAATATGTCACCCTTTCCATTTTATTTCTTCCACTCAACATGTTGAAGACTAATAGCCAAGCTTTTATGTAGGTCTTCAAGATGCTGCACAAGGAGTTTGCCATTACTTTATCTTGAGCTTTCTTCTATATTTAATTTTGAGACAAAATTAAATTTCACAAAGTTGTAAAATCATAGGTAAAGGTGTTTTTATTAAAAAACTTTTGCTTGAACAATTTTCAAAAATTAGAGGACTGAAATTTTCATCATGCAAAGTCAATGAATTAATTTTTGTATTAATTTATGTTATCCCCAACAATCTTTACAGTATTCTTATTAGACGATAATAAAATGTCTTGAAAACACTATGGAGACTAGAAGAGATTTGATTTTGAAATTTTTCTGACTTAGCCCTCTGAATAGCCTAGATTACAGTTACCCTATCATGGTAGCATAATGTTTTGTTGTTAGCACATACTACTTAGTATGTAATATATATTAGTATTTTATTTACTTCATTATTAAATACACAGTATTTTTATGTATATTTTATTTATTTTTTACTATGTAGTATGAATTCAGATTTAATTTTAGGTTGTTATTATTAAAAATGTTATGACTTTTTTGGATGTTTCTTCATTTGAAAATCTGTGTGTGTGTGTTTTGTTTGAAAGTAATATTCAATACCATACTAAGAATAAATAGCAAAACTGACCATCTTTTTCTGTTTTTCATTTTATGTGAATAATTAGGCTTTCACGATTACATTTGTGTGTGTATGTGTTTCATTTGACACCTAAAATATTCAGTTCCATATTATTAGGTTAAAATAACAAATCTGACACCTTTTTCCTTTTTTACATATTACTATTAATATTTAGGTTCTTACTATTACATTTGTGTGTGTGTGTGTGTGTGTGTGTGTGTGTGTGTGTGTGTGTGTGTGTATGTGTGCGTGTATTGTGTGTACTCTTAGTAGACTGAGGAAGCAATTTTAGGAAACAATTTTAATTTGTTTTTTCTGTTGATGTGCTGGGACTGAACTCAGAATTGTATGAATTCTGAATAATTACTCATAACACTGAACTAACATTGTCAGATTCTTTGATTGTGTTTTAAAACAAAAAACATTTTAAATGGCCCAGAATTACCTTAAATTTTCAAGCATTCCTGCATCAGCTTCCTGAGTTGTGTGGATTACAGGTATGAATCAATATGTTAAGACTAGAACATACCTTTCTAAGGGAGGATTGTGTAAACTTTGTAATCAATTAAATTAATTTTAAATGAATTCATTCCAGACTTATTAAATTATTTTTCTTCATCTTTAGATAATTATGAACTTTCTGAATATTATTTTATTAATGTGATATGTTAAAACAATAATTAAAATTAATTTGTGTTGTTGAGGAAATCTCTCTGGTTATGATGTATAACACTATTTTGCACACTGACTTGTTATGTTGCTATTTTTCAATGAGATTTTTTTAAATGATGTAGAATTCTAAACATTTTATGTGCTGGGTTAAGATCAGCTGTAGTTCCTATCTCATACCACACTTAAGATGGCTTACCCTGAAAATTAGTAGGTGTATATATAGCCAATAAGTGAAATAAATATTTCAACCAATTTGGATTTTGTTCACAGTCTTCAGTTTTATGTAGTGTGACTGCCTTATTTTTAATATTTATCAGACATTAACCTTTGATTTTCTCTACAATCAGTTGAATATTTAAAAACATCATACCCAAATTTTTAGAATTTTAGCACACAGAAAATTCCATTCACAATTGCTTAATACTTTCCTGTTTCAAGGTCATTATATTAGATATATATTTTACACTCTGTCTGTGACTAGGACCAAGAAATTAGTATTTATCAAGCTCCTAAAGAAGTTTTATACATATGGTCCATTCCATTACTGTAGGTCAAACATTCTAGTTTATTCCAGTATGTAATTTTTACTTATATTAAGTCTTTAGATTTAATCCTTCTCCAGAAATATATTTCTAGAAGATTTAAGTAGCTCTAGTTGAGACAGAAGTAATGAATTAGGAATAGAGTATCATGGTGTTTTATTATAGATGAATATTTTGTTTTCATATGAAATGTGAAAAAGATGAGTTAGGAGCTAGAACAATATCTCAGGTAAGAGCGCTTGCCCTTCCTGCAGAGGACCCAAGTTCAGTTCTCTGCTCCCATATACAGGTAGGTTTACAATAATTCACAACTCCAGTTCCATTGGATCTGACACCCTCTGCTGATCTCTTCAAACACCACGCATGCACAATGTGCACATATGTGCATGCAGCGAAAACACTCATGCACATAAAATAAGTAAACTTTTAACAGTAAAATGGATTAGTCATATATGACAGCTCAATTATGCATGAGTCCATTTAATTTCAATGTAATCCTGTGAGGCAACAATGAGTTTTTTTTCTGAGGATTATGAAATAGCAATGAGAGGTAAAAGTAGTTTCTCCAGGTAGAAGAAAGGACTTTCTAATTAGGTAGTAAACAGTATTAGTTCATGCAGTGTCAACATACTCCTCTCTGTAACAAAGAGAAGGAGTTTTATTTGCTGAGTGGTATAAAGGATTCAGTTGCCGTGGTACTGACCACAGGAGGTGGAGGTTTATTTGAAAATCACAAGACCATTATGCCATCCTGTGGGGATTGCTATACAAAAAGAATAAACAAATTTGGTATGTTCAAAACAGCTACTTTTGTAAGTGATAAATTATCATTTATCTCTGATCCAGGTATATCTTGTATGTTTCTAGTAGCCATAGAATTATAACAGAATTGCTTGTTAGTTTCAGAATAGTTTGAAATCTCAGTTGCTTAATTTAATTGATATAAATGGCAATTTCTGTTTTAATGAGGACAACTCATTCTTATAAATATGAATATACTCACATAACTTCTAAGGAATAGCAATAAACAAATTTATTATGTCCTTATAATGTAGATAAGACATGTAATTTGAATTAACTGATCTTATAGATTTCATGGTTGATGAAATGTGTGACATTTAACTTTCATGCCTTAAGCATTAGAAATGCCCAATGTATCAAATAAAATACAATCAGAGGAGCAAGCACAAATTTATTTTGCAACAAATTATGAGTAATAGGTTAATATAGTTCTTACTTACTCAAATAAAATATATACCTTTTCTTTCTGTCTTAGAAATGGTATGAATAAAAGTTTTATAAAATGTTATTCTACAGATGAAATATTAGTTCCTTTTTTTCTGGAGAGAACCCCATTGCTCTATTGTGTCTCTGACAACCTCCCTTTAATTTGATAAATGTTTTTTATTGTTCAATGCAAAGTAGTTGAAATAACTTGAAATGCTTTATCCTCTTGATGCATTCTGAATTTACAGAAGCTTCTAAAGAATATACTGCTCAAGGCTTGGAACATTATGCATATTTCAGTGGAGCTGAAGCTGTCAAAATACAGAAGAAAATGCCTGTTGGATATGTAGAGTAAATGAATGAAACTATGACAATTGAAAATTATAATACATCCTTCTAAACAGATTTATTCTGTTTCAGAGAACACACTGAGAAATGGAAATGACAGGAATGTAATAAGTTGGGCAAGTAATGGAAAATTAAATTTAGGAAATGAATTCAATAGCATAATGAAGAGAGATATAATTAAACTGAAAAGATAATTACTCAATCCCCATTATTATATCATAAATTATGATCTGGTAGAAAAAATGTCGGTCCATTTTGAGTTTCACATTTTGTTGAAGATTTTACCTTAAACTTTAGTAGAAAAAGAAGAGAATTTTAAATTGTATGTGATTAAATGTCTCATGGATAGCTACTTACTTCTGCACCCAAAATTTATTCAGTACCTACTATGAGTCAGTCAGTAAGGAATTCATGTACATTTATTAGCATTAGGGATATGCAAATGAATAGAACATGAGAATCTAGGGACATATATTGGATCTGAAGGATAGGTATATCAATAGTTAAGTACTTCCTGTGTGATGAATATGAAGTAATGTCAAATTTACATGACACAGATGACACACTGCGAGGGACCTAAACAAGTCTAAGATCAAAAAACCTCAACTGGGCCTTAAAGGCACAATAAAGACCATGTGCAAAAGAGCACATCATGTTAGTAGGAAATGGAAGAGGGGATGCATGAGGGGAAGAAGAAGGCCAACACTGCAGTAGCCAGTTTCAAATAATAGTGGCTACACAAAATGCTGACAATAAAATGTCCAAAAATATATATTTACTTTTCCCTGACTTCCATCTTGCTTCTTAAATGTCTCTAAATATCCTGTGTCCTTATCTGAAATGACTTGAAGATAAATTATTTAACCTTTCCCCTATGTAAAATTTAGATTGTTTATGAGTCCATGGGTTACAGAATACTTGCTTGATATTCTTATATGACCACTTAATACCATCTATAAGAAACTAAAATTCCATAAAATACTCTTAGTAAATTTTTAACCTGAAAGTCACCGAATCAACAAAACATTTCAAAGCCAAAATAAATAACTTTAATTTTTTGCTGGTGTCTTCACTTAGCTTTACCTGGAAAGTCATGCCATTAGTCTAGGTCAACTACTTGAGCATGCCCCTAGAAGCGTAGTCCTCCAAATCTTTATTTTCTATCTTGCCGACCAAATGTGACCAGATCTACAACCATATTACTACAGCTTCAATATGGCAAACTAATTCGTATTTTACAACTACACATATCAGTTACCCAACAGAGAGTCTATATTTCAACTGAAGCTTGGAAAAGGCTCCTGAAATAGTTCAGGGCTAAATCCAGATGGAGTGTTACTTACAGTAGACTGAGTCAATGTCCCAGGTGATAGGAAAGACTGAAAATTCCAGCTCTTTCATTAACTTCCATTAGATACAACATGAAAACACTTTCCCTTCACATACAGACACTTTCTGCTTTTCTTACCATATGCCCACATAACTGTGGGACTGACTTAGGGAGAGCCAGCATTAGGCCAAACTAGGCCCTTCGAATGTGCGTTAAAGTTGTGTGGCTGGGGCAGTTTGTGGGGTCACTGGCAGTGAGGCCAGGATTTATCCCCACTGCTTGAAGTGTCTTTTTGGAGACCATTCTCTTTGGAGGGATACCTAGCTCAGCCTAGATATAGTGGGGAGGACCTTGGCCCTCCCTCAAAGTGATATGCTAGACTTGGTTGACTCTCCATGGGAAACCTTAACCTTTCTGAGGAGTGGATGGGAGGTGGGATAGGGGAAAAGGAGATGAGAAGGAGGAAGGGACAGAATGGAAACTAGGATTGGTATGTGAAATTTCAATTAATTAATAAAAAATTTAAATTAAAAAATACAAGAAAGATTAAACAGAGATTAGAATGGTAAAATAATTAGAAAGTTTGATATACACTATTTCTCCTCATTTGATTTATGCCTTTAAGTTCACATGAAATCCCAGATTATCTCTTCTTTCTTTTATAATAAAAACCTATTTGTTGTTTAAGCAAATAAAAATATATTTGAACTTTTCATATAGACTCTACAAAAATGGAAAGTATGTATTCAAATTTTTTAATAGTAACTTATTGAAATATAATCAATAGTTCCTCCAAAGAGAAGATACATGGGACAAGGGACAAGCTGCTCCTGCCTATTTCCTCAACCCACCAAGTTGTTTTGGAAGAAGTGCACTGAAGGTTTTAAGCCACGGCAGTAAAATCAGCCAGATTTTGTCACAGGCAGAGTATTAAAAGACATTAGAGGACTAGAATAATAAATGTAATAAAAAATAACCACTTACATTGTAGTCACCTTTAAGGAAATGAGATTTGGAACCCTTGCCTCACAAATTTTAAAAATACAAATCAAAGACACATATTTTTGTAAATTTTAAAACCACAGCTAAAGGGTTTACCAAGCCACTCCCTGTCCTTTTAGACTCAGGCATTATTGCTAGAAACCAGAACAAGCAAATTAGATAATGTTGGGCTACTGAACAGGCAAATCAAAGGGACTTGCATCTCTCTAGTGGTACCAAGGGTACAGGTGTCATGCAACACCATGTTATTTTTAAAAGTGGAAATGAAAATGAAAGAAATATGTACAATCTCATTCATTAAACAAGGATGTATATGCACATAATATAAATCCTTTACTCCTATGACTGACAGTTGGGTTGCTTTCAAGATATGCATCCCTTCCCCTTTCTGCTGTATGCCAGAGGATTCAAATATGCACCAGAAACTATTTTCTGTGATGCTAGTGGGAAACTAAAACTTGTCCCTTTTGAGAAAACTCAGTCCAAGAACATCATTTCTCCACAGTATCTCTCTAAGCCACTGCTCCTTGGATAGCCTGCTTAGCAATTTGCTCCCTCTTTGCATTTTTTTTTGTAATTTGGACCTTCCTTATGATATTTTCTTAAATTTTCCTCATGTAGGTAAGATGTATTATATAACCACTTGCTGTAATTGTTGTATTATCCATGAAACAGCCACACTAGCACCCTTATCATTTGATCCTTTTTTTTTTTTTAGAACAGTTTGTTCCATGATATGGGATGTCCTTCTGCATATGTGCTGCTTTTATTGGTTAATGGATAAAACTGCTTTAGCCTATGGCATAGTAGAATATAGTCAGGCTGGAAGAGATATATAGAGAGAGTAGGCATAGTCAGAGATAGAGAGTAGCAGACACCATGTCTGCTGAAGGAAAACGATGTCAGAAAAGAACCTTACTGGGTAAGCCACAGTCTCATAGTGATACACAGATTAATAGAAAAAGGATAATTTAAGATGTAAGAGTTATTTAATAAGAATCATGAACTAATAGGCCAAGAAGTGGTATAATTAATAAAGTTTCTGTGTGATTATTTGGGTCTGGGCAGCTGGAAAATGAAAGAACAGTCTCCTTCTAATGATGCTAACATGAGGCAACTACAGCCCCATAAAGCCTGAAGGTGCTTGGGAAGGAATTATAGACACAAAAGAACAGAGTTAAGCATGGCTTCTTGGTAGCAGCATTTTCTCAGGTGATCTCTGTTTGCAAGAGACAAGTAGAGGCACAATTCCTTTAAGAGAAGACTTCCTGACTCAGCATTAGCAACAAAAACCTGCATGGCTTCCTTAAGAAATGGCTTCCTGGTTTCATGCTGGTGCTGGCAGCATCAATAGCTCTGGCTCTTTTGGAGGTCCTGCACTTAAATTCGTTTGTGAGCAAACAAATGGGGTTTGTGAGTAGCCCTCTGCTAGTTGCTTAATGGTGACATAGACCCACTGAGTCCCTGGAACTGGGGCAGTAGGCATGGCTTGCAGAGGCAGTGAACATGCCTCCACCATATTGGATGGGTGGGGCAAACAGGCAGAGCTATGGAGTTGGTCCTAGCCATGCCCACTTAACAATTAAAAAAAAAAGTGCTCCTAGTCAGAAAAGGGTTTCAGATACACTCATTCAGACAAAAATAAACCTCTAAATGGGTTACAGTGTGTTTAAAAAATGTAGATACGCTTGAGACAGAGAGGAAAGAGAGTATAGACAGTTATACAAAGAAGTAAATAGTTTTAAAAAATAAAAAAAATAGCCTTTAAAGAGAAAGAGTACAGACAGTCATAGATTAAAGGATTAAATAAAAATAAGCCACATAAAGATGGAATATACACAGATAGTCTGGATTATGTATATTATTGTGTTTTCTTTAAATTTTTTGACTGTGAAAGAGCTATTTACATAGAGACATTTTATTGAATGGGCTGCTAAGCTAAACCAACATATATATTTTAAAGGCATCTTGACTTCAAAATTTGCGTCTAAGGCTATGTTATTTTAGAAAAGAGATTCTGCTTTTGCTTCCACAGATGAGAAATTTAAGTACCAATGGTGGCTTCTATCTATCAAATGAGATTTATTTAAAAAGTTCATAATAAAATAAAAGTTCCAATTTTTTTCTTGAATAGTTCCAAATAAAAATATTTCAGTGGTCACTGGTCCAGTTTGCTCAGACTATGTTTAATAACTGAGAATCTTACAGAAATAGTAGCATATTCTTTGAATAAATTTAGGTCATCCTTTAAAATATCCTATATTCTTTTATAGATCTCATAATTGAATAGCACATTTTCTTTGAGAAAAATATAGATCAAGCAATCCTCTAAGGACTAAACTCCTAAAGAAAAGAGTCTTATTCCAGGACATTTCAAAAATTTTGAAGCCAATAAGTATCTTCAGAATGCCTATTCAATGTGTCACTTCTTAAAGTCCATGAAGAATTTTAATGAGATGGTGTTAAGATTCAGATTACAGACCCACAATTTATAGTCCTTACTAATCATAGAACAAGATGAGAAGTGTCAAATAAGGCTTCAGTTGCTTCAAGGATGCAAAACCTAACATGGCTTATGGTTTACTTGAGGGAAATTAAACTAACTAGGTTTCCATAGGATCTAAAGTGAAAGAGGTGTTAATGCATGCAATTGTATTACACTCATGTATTTATGTTATAACCTAAATAAATTATATGCTGAGAACTTCATTGAAGCAATTATTTTTCTTACCAGAAGAGGCTTTCTTTAAAGCAAGTTACTCAATGAAGAGATGAAGTTAGCTTCTTGTCTTGTTTATCATGTTTTTGGAGCACTAAGCATCTGTCACATGCCTATCGGGTACAGTTTGTATATTAAAGGGAACCATTAAATATTTGGGATTTTTATTATAGACGTGTGTTTAGGTCACAATACGTACAGGTAGTAAATCAACAAAATGTGTGTAAAGTATGAATATACATGAAATCTCTTGTAATTTGGGAAATTTGGTGACATGTAATTTTGAAAACTGACAAGTCCTAAGTTTTATGGTAAGGCTGCAAACCATAGTCGGTGCTGATATTTCAATCTTGAGGCAGAATTTATTCTCCAAGAAAACTGTCTTTATTGTTGTTTCTTCAGTTGATTAATGGGGTGGGATGACTTTATCAAGTACATCCCACTCAAAGAAAGATAATGTTTAGGATATCTGTAAAATACTTCCACAAGAAGAGACAGGCTAGTACCTTTTTAAAAACCAGGCCATATCATCTACTCAAGTTAATTCCACATAAAGCATTATCATAACACAAATTCAAGACATGGATATTAGTGTCACATTTCCTGGACCTGATGCTAATCACTTCGTGGTGGTAGTCTTCACTTTCTGTTTCTCAACCTTGTCTTGACAATCGTGATGATACTGGGATAAGCTGCATAAAGAGGAAGGACCAAATGGGAATGTTTTGTATGATGAAAAGCTTAGAAAAGTACTTATGCAGAATCCCTGTCTGGTAACATTTGTTACTTTAATTAGGAACAAAGCTATACTTTGATATAGAAAAACATTCAATGCACTAACATAATTCCAGATGTAACATCTTTTGGTTAACACTGCTTTATGGCCTTCAAAAACTATTAATCTAGTTCCATCTCTTGGGGATCTTTTCCTTCTGTTGGTTTTCCTTGTCCAACTTCAATGTGATAATTTTATTTTAATATATTTTATTTAGTTAAAAATACAATCTCTTTGAAAAACTAAAAAAGAAAGAAAAAAGAAGAGTGTGAAGTTGATTTTTTTCTCTAAATGTGTAGGCCATCTTTGGTTTATCTTTGCATATTTGAATATGCAGTTTATTTAAACATATACAGATTAATTTTCACATTTTATGCATATCCTTTTTTGGCATGAAAATAAATTAATTGTTTAATCAAATGTTAAATGAAAACAGGGAGCTAGATAACAAGATTTCATATATGTTTTTAACCAAATATTCTTCCCCTGGTCAAAAATACTTTTAAACTGAGATGTTGCTTGTTTGTTTGTTCAGTAAGTCAGGTAATTAGCTATTTCTGCTGTATAACCTTGGATTACAACTGTGATTTATGATTTATATGGGAACAAAACATTCTATTAAATAAAATTTGTATTTAAGCCATATGTTTGTTTTTAAAATCCAGGTGTTAGCCATGTCAGAAACATATTTATTTTGCTTGGTTTAATATTTGCAACGATCCAATTTACAACTTTCAGTTAATGAGAATACAAAATAAAAAAATAAAGTACAAAGAACGTTTTCACTAAAATTAAATATATTCATGAGCCATGATTATTGAAAACTATACTTTAGAACTTTGAGGATAATTATCTAAGGGATTATGATAAAAATGGAAATTCATCTGGAAAACTAATCTTTGTGACTTGCAATAGCTATAACAATGAATATTACACTTGAATGGAAAGAGCTTCAATTAAATATTGATAAATGTGAAACATACCTTACAATTGTTGATTAGAACTTTGTATAAGAAGTATTTTGCATGCCTTACCCCTAAAATAAAGATGCAAAAAGATGTATCACCTCAGGAAACTGCCTGAGATTTCTTATAGTAAAGAAGGAAAATGCTTTAAAATTTACATTTATAAAACCACATCTATGAACAACCCATCTCACCGTTCTTACGTTTTAGTTGGAGATGGAGATCTATTCAAACCCTACTCTTTATGTGTTAAAGTTTCTCTTCAGGTAACTAATCTTTCCCTTGAAATCTGAGATGTTTCAATATAAAACTTGAAGTTCAGACTCCACAAGAGTGTCATTCGATCATGTCTGTTGAGTTGGAAAAAGGAAATTAACTTACCAAAGTGAACAACTTTATAATTCCTAAAGACAACTATTGGGAAAATAAGTTATTTCCTATGCATTTTTTACTTGAATGTAAAGATTTATTTATTGAATTAGGGTGATAATTTTATCAATTTCTAAATATCATAAAGACTGACTTTCAAATATGACCCTCATCTAGTTTTCTACCCACCTTGACCGTTTTACTTTACCAATATAATATAAACATCATTACCAGCATCTGATACTGGTTTGCTATTGCAGTTGAGGTACACACGGTTTTAAATTATATGATAATTTAAGATTCTACTTTGATATTCTGAAAACCATGTCCACATAAGCTAAGTAAATGATAATTTTTGTTCAGCTCACCTGTTTGTATGACTTTGAACATAGCCCTTTTTCATAAAAGAGCCATATCCCACTCCAGGCAGGTAAGCAGGTAGGCTAACCGGAGATTTTAACCACCTATTCTATTCCTCCAAATCCAATGGCAATGTTTCATCCCAGTCTCTGTAACAGACCACCTGATATGACTACTCCCTTACTTTCTGCCTCCTTCCTCTCCAGTCATATTTTAAACCCCAAAGTTAAGGAGATATTTTTTCTGGGAACCTGCCAGCCAAGCATGACAGAGAAACAAGGCCAGCTAAGCTGCTAGGAGGGCTTCAGATCTTCACTCTGTATCTTCTTTGTAATATCCAATTCCCTCATTCTCAGGCCCACATCTGTATCACCTACTTACTGTAGCCTTTCCTGACTCTCTGACTCCATTCCTAGGGGACCAATCAGATCCTGATGGAAAACCAGGCTTTCTGCCCACCTGTTTAGTGGACCGGTTGAGTCTGGCTCCTAGCCCATCCCCATTCCTCTCAGCCCCAATTCCTAAGAAAACATTTTATCTGCAATCTTTACTGGCTCCACCTATCATGATCTCACAAAATTTTCCTACCAAGCAGCAAAGAGTCACCGCACTCTCCTAAGAACAAGAGTGGGCAATGAAATCATTAGTGGAAAAATACCCACCAAACAAAAACATTATCAGCTATCCGCACCTACAATTACAAACTTCTCAAACCCAGATACCTAGACACCATTGTGGAAACACAATCACAACAGCCAGGACAATATGTCTCAATTATAGACCAGGAACCCTACCACAGCAGGCCCTAAATATTTAAACATAGCTAAAGCATAAGAAAAAAATGCCTTAAAATAGCCTTTATCAATATGGTAGAGGTCCTTAAAGAGGAAATGAATAAAACCCTTAGAGAAATAGATGGAACCCAGTAAAAAGGGGAAGCAAATGAATAAAATATGACAAGGCCTGAAAGTGAAAACAGAATCAATAAAGAAAACCCATGCTGAAAGAAATATGGAAATAAAAATATTAGTAACTCAAAACAAGAACCTCAGGGAAAAAAAGCCTCACCAAGAGAATATAAGAAATGGAAGAGAGAATCTTAAACATTGAAGATTCAAACAAAAAAAAATGGTTACATCGGCCAAAGAAAAGGTTAAATCTAAAAATCTTTTGACACAAACCATCCAGGTAATCTGGAACACTATGAAAAGACCAAACCTAAGAATAATAGGAATACAGGGAGGAGAAGAATCCCAGTTCAAAGGCTCAGAAAATATTTCCAACAAAATCATAGATGAAAATTTCCTGACTGAAATAACCCAGACCCAGAAAGATAAACATAGTATATACTGACTCATAAGTGGATACTAACTGTAAAGCAAAAGATATTGAGCCTATAGTTCATGATCCTAGAGAGCTAACTAACAAGGTGAACCCTAAGAAAAACATACACGATCCTCTTGGGAAAAGGAAACAGACAAGACTGCCTGTCAAAATTGGGAGTATGGGGGTGGGGGGAGTAGGGAGGGTGGAAAAGGAAGATGAGGGGAGAAGGGAAGGGGGAAGAGAACTTGAGGAAAAGGCATAGTCGAGATGGAGGAAGGACAGAGATGAGAGCAAGGAAAGAGATATTTTGATTGAGAGAGACATTATGTGGCTAGCAAGAAACGTGGCTCTAGAGAAATTCCCAGGAATCCACAAGGATGACCCCAGCTAAGACCCTAAGCAATAGAGGAGAAGTGCCCAAGCTTGCCTTGCCGTTTAGTCAGACTGATGAATATCCTTCATTCAGCAACTGATGGAAACAGAGTCCTCCGGAGACCTGCATTGGAGCACTGGACTGAGCTCTCAAAGTCCAGCTGAAGAGTGGGAGGAGACTATGAGCAAAGAGGTCAAGACCGTGATGGGTACACCCACTGAAACAGTTTGCCTGAGCTAAGGGCAGCTGCTCTTAGATGGACAAGGAAAGAAACAGCATAGGTCCAAACTAGTTCCTCTGAATGTGTTTGACAGTTGTGTGGCTGGGGCAGACTGGCGAGCCACTGGCAGTGGCACCATGATTTATCCTTACTGCTTGTACTGGCTTTTTGGGAACCTATTCTCTTTGGATGAATACTTTGCTCAGCCTAGATATAGTAGGGAGGGCCTTGGACCTTTCCCAAAGCAATGTGCCTTACCTTCTCTGAGGAGTGGATGGTGTCGGGGAATTAGGTGGAGAGAAGGGAAGGAGAGAAGGTAGTGGGAACTGGGATTGGTATTAATAAAGATTGTTTTCTTTAAAAAATATTATAAAAGAAAATAGAAACCCACATGATCATCTCATTAAATGTACAAAGGCTTTTGACAAAATCCAACACTCCTTCATGATAAAAGTCCTGGCAAGATTAGAGACACAATGGACATACCTCAACATAATAAAGGCAGTTTACAGCAAGAACATAGCCAACATCAATTTAAATTAAGAGAAGCTCAAAGCAATTCCATTAAAATTAAGAACAAGACAAAACTTCTTGCTCTCTTCAAACCTATTCAAAATAGTACTTGAAGTCTTAGCTTGAGCAATAAAGGAAATCAAGGGGATTGACTTTGAAAAGGAAGAAGTCAAAGTTTCTTTATTTGCAAATGACATGATAGTATACATAAGTGACCCTAAAATTTTACTTGACAACTCCTAAGATGATATATACTTTCAACAACATAGTGGGATGCAAAATTAACTATAAACAATGACAAATGGACTGAGAAGTTAGGGAAACAACACATTTCAGAACAGACTCAAAAAATATAAAATATCTTGGGGTAACTCTGACAAAACAAGTGAAAGACTCATATAATAAAACTTCAACTCATTAAAGAAAGAAATCAAAGATATCAGAAGATGGAAAGATCTCTCATATTCTTTGATTGGTGAGGTAAAATATAGTAAACGTGACTATCCTACTAAAAAGCAAACTAGAGATTCAATGTAATCCCCATAAATATTCCAATGTAATCCCTCAAAGATCTTGAAAGAACAACGTTCAGCTTCATGTGGAAACATCAAAATAAAAATCTCAGGATTGCTAAAACACTCTTAAATTATAAAAGAACTGCTGGAGGTATTACCATCCCTGATCTCAAGCTGTGCTACAGAACTACAGAAATAAAAACAGCATGGTACTGGCATAAGAACAGACACATTGATCAACAGAATCAAATTGAAGACCCAGAAATAAATCCACACACCTTTGCTCACTCTAGTTTCTATAAAGAAGCCAGAAATGCATGCTGGGAAAGGACAACATTTTCAAAAAATTGTTCTGTTCAACCGATGACTGTACGTAGAGTAATCCAAGTGAATCCATACTTATCAGTGAGCACAAAATTCAATTTAAATGAAGCAAAGACTTCGACATAAAAATCAGATACACTGAATTTGGCAGAAGAAAAAGTGAGGCATAGCCTTGAACTCATTGGAACAGTAACAGACTTTCTGAACAGAACACCGTTAATGCAGGCACTAAAGTCAACAATTAATAAATGTGGCTTCGTGAAACTTGAAAATCTTTGATAAGGAAAAGGACACCATCATTCAGACAAACCAACAGAGCACAGAATGGAAAAAGATTTTTACCAACCACACGTCAGATAGAAGGCTAATTTCCAAAATATATAATGAACACAAAATTTCATGAAACAAATAACTGAAATATATATACTTTGTAAATACTTTTAATTATAACTAATTGCTTTTTCCTTAAGATTTTGTATTAATTAAGATTTTACAGTTTGCAGTTTTTCTTAATGGGTAACTTTCAAAGTATTGGAAAAGGACTTTGAAACTGAAATACTCAAAAGGAAACCAGGCTTATTAGAATGACATATTTTGTTTGTTTCCCCTGTGCTTTGTAACGAACAACATATAGAACCTTTGTATACTAATGTGATGAGACAGATTTTATTAGCAATCATTTAATTTAAGCCAGTACTCCAGTCTTCTGGGGATATATTTTAAGCATAATGTCTAACTTTTATAGTTTATTATCATTACAGCTAGTCGTTTATCTAATTGTATATATGAGTGTGTAAGCAAAATATGAATAATATTCTGATTAAATGCTCAATCATTTTAATAACTAAAGAAAAATGAATGATTTACAAATTATCATATAACTTTTTGTCTGTTGGGGAATGCCTGAGCAATGCATGGACAAGTGAACACTAGTGATTGAATTCTTTTATTGCTCTCTACCTTATTTATGAATTCATTTTTTTCATTTATTTTTTGGGAAATGGGCTCTCCCAGTGAACCTGGAACCCACTGATAGGATAGACTGACTGGCCAGAGAACTTCAGGGATCCTCTTAACTCTTTACCTACCAGAGCTTGTATTACAGATGGCCACTATCACACCAGGCATTTATTGCTGGCGATTCAAATTCAGCTCCCTTCTTGCTTTCTTGGCAAGCTGTTTAGAAGTTGAAGCATCTAAGAAGATTACTAGCCACTTTTAAAAGCATTTTATTTTCCGTTATGACAACTTTTAAAGTAAACCTTTGGGACTGGAGAGACTACTCAGTCTCTGAGCACACTGACTGTTCTTTGAGAGTACTCATGTTTGGTTCCCAGCATGTACATGGGGTAGAGGTTCACAACTGTCTGTATGGCAAGTTCCACAGAATCCATGCCTTCTTCTGGTTGCCAACTGCACGAACATGATTCACAAAACTCAAGCAGTCACATAAGCATATATGCGAACATTAAAAGAACGTGACACACTGAAGTACTCTGCTTAATCCATAATGATACTGAAATGACAATTTTATTTAATTATTGGTTCTTTTCCATTTATTTTTTGAGGCAAAGTTCTGCTTTGTGGTTTAGATTCCTCTTTGATATTGCCCAGCTTTGAGGCCAGCTTGAGATGGAGCCTTTTTTTCTCTTGGACCACAGCTGTGTCAGGTTTTGGCCTGCTTATCCAGGGAAATGCTACCCTAGCCAGTTGCTTTCAAGGGACAGCGAAGTCCTCCATCTTAGGCTTGCTTCTTTAAAGTTAATTTTTATCTTTATCAAGTAGAGGCTCTTCTGGGTAAGGTTTTGCCCTCCAGAAGGCTTCCTCATTCAGCTCCAACATATGTTTCTCCTATACGGTGCCAATCGTATTAGTATACAATTATAACTGCTTCTTCTACGCCAACCTGAATATGATTTTGCTATGAAAATAGCTCTGCCAAAAAGGCAATCCATTATCTTCCATCAGGTTTTTGGAACATGGGCAGACTGAAACCAAATTCTTTGCCAAGATGTCAGTAATTACCTTTTCGATCAAAATGTCAACACTCTTCTTTTAGAACTGAATTCTTGTTCTCCTCCATAATCCCAGGAATCTGCTTCTATAATCCTCATTATTCTCACTGTGGTTATCTTCTAAAATCCTACCAGATTGGCCAATAGGCTCTGCTTCCAGCATTCAGTAGCTTTTCTAGTCCAAACAGCCCAAATCTTTCACATTCTAATCACAAAAGAGTTCCAATTGCTTATGCACCACATGATCAGGTTTATTACAGTTATGACTCCACTTCTCAATAACAAATTCTATCTTAATTTCTCTCTGTTGCTGTTATATGATACTGAAACAAGAGCGACTCAAGGAAGAAAAGGGTTTATTTCAGCTCATAGATCAAGTCACAGTCCATTACAGTGGGGGTGCTTCAAGGCAGCAGGAACTTGACCAGCTGGTCACACTGTATCCACATCAGAAAGAAGAGAATGATGAACTCATGGGTTCAGCTCGCTTTCTCCTTCTATTTAGTCTAGTTTTTTAAGCTGCATAGATGATGTGACCAGTTTCATCATCAGTTTGTCCAATTAAGGTAGGCTCTCTACCAGAAGCTTGTCTTCTAGGTAATTCTAGATTTGGCCAAAATGACAATTAACATTAACTACCAGATATACCATGACGTTAGTTTTTAATATATTTTGTGTTGGTGAATAATTTTAGCTTGTTTTCAGCATTGAATATAGTTCTGGTTGATTAATTCCAGCCATTAAAACATTTTGCATGATCATCCTTACGTTTCAGTGATTTCTTTCTTTCTTTGTGAGTAAGGACTAATTTCCAATTTAGAAATTTTATTGTTTTGGTAAACAGAGTCTTCTTTTTTGATTTTGGGTCTAAAAAAGTAAAGCTCTTTTCACTCTACCCTATGTGTGCGTGTGTGTTTTGATATTGATCTAAAATATAAAAGTACTTTCATCAACAAAACTTTTAGTTCAATCTCTAATTGTTACATGGACAACTGAGTTTAACTACAGTAAGCGTGTTTACTTTTGGGACAGTATTTGACTATGTCAACACGTTGTGACTACACCATGCTCATTTTATTTATGATTTCAGAGATGACAAGAGGCAATTCAGGAATACTGACTGACATTGCATGGGCTCACAAATGCCAAGTGAGATATTCTCAACACAGACTCATTAATTTTTATTTTATCCACCAACAGTTATTTCTTTGAAAACTTAAATAAATTTTATATCATTTTTAAAAGTATATTTAGATTAAATTGACCAGCTTCCATAGTTATCCTGGATAACATAAAACATTTCTACTTATCTCATGTCTTCTCCTCCTCTTACCTATTTTTAATTCTCTTCTTCTCATCTTCCTATGAGTTAGATTGGAATTAAGGCATGAGAATATTTTGCAATTATTTAGACATTTTAAAAAAATATGCGCTAATCTCTAAGGCCTCAGTGTGAAAGACCTGTATATAAGACTTTGATATTTTTTAAGTTTAATTTAATTAATTTAATTTAATTTTTTGGGTGGCTTGAGCTAGAACTTTATTTTTTTAATTTTTATTGCTTTGTAAATAATACCATTCCACTTCCTCCCTCCTCCCATTTCCTTCCCGCTCCCCCACTCCCCCTCCTCATTACTGTAGCTCTGTAATAGAGTTTGAAGTCAGGGATGGTAATGTCCCCGGAAGTACCTTTATTGTATAGGATTGTTTTGGCTATCCTGGGCTTTTTGTTTTTCCAGATAAAGTTGATTATTGTTCTCTCAAGGTCTGTGAAGAATTTTGTTGAGATTTTGATGGGGATTGCATTGAATCTATAGATTGCCTTTGGTAGAATTGCCATTTTTACTATGTTGATCCTACCAATTCAAGAGAATGGGAGATCCATCCATTTTCTGGTGTCCTTTTCAGTTTTTTTCTTCAAAGCTTTAAAGTTCTTGTCAAAAAGATCTTTCACTTCCTTGGTTAGTGTTACCCCAAAAATACTTTATGCAATTTTGGCTATCGTGAAAGGTGATGTTTCTCTGATTTCCCTCTCCGCTTATTTGTCCTTTGTGTATAGGATTGCTACTGATTTTTTTGAGTTGATCTTGTATCTTGCCACATCACTGAAGGTATTTATCAACTGTAGGAGTTCTTTGGTAGAGTTTTTGGGGTCACTTCTCTACACTATCATATCATCTGCAAATAATGAAAGTTGATTTCTTCCTTTCTAATTCGAATAACCTTAATCTCCTTATGTTGTCTTATTGCTATTGCTAGAACTTCAAGCACTATATTGAAGAGATATGGAGAGACTGGACAGCCTTGTCTTGTTCCTGATTTTAGTGGAATGGCTTTGAGTTTCTCTCCATTTAATTTGATGTTAGCTGTAGGCTTACTGCATATTGCTTTTATTATATTTAGGTATGATCCTTGTATCCCTAATCTCTCCAAGACTTTCATCATAAAGGGGTGTTAAATTTTGCCAAATGCTTTTTCAGCATCTAATGAAATGATTATATGTTTTTTTTCTTTCAGTTTATTTATATGATGGATTATATTGATAGATTTTTGTATGTTGAACCAGCCCTGCATCTCTGGGATGAAGCCTACTTGATCATAATGGAAATTTTTTTTGATGTGTTCTTGGATTCAGTTTGCCAGTATTTTATTGAGAATTTTTGCATTGATTTTCATGAGTGAGATTGGTCTGTAATTCTCTTTCTTGGTTGAGTCTCTGTGTGGTTTTGGTATCAGGGTAACTGTAGCTTCATAAAAAGAGTTTGGCAATGACTCTTCTGCTTCTATTATGTGAAACACATTGAGGAGTATAGGTATTAGCTCTTCTTGGAAGTTCTGGTAGAATTCTGCATTAAAACCATCTGGTCCTGAGGTTTATTTGGTCGGGAGGTTTTTGATAACAGCTTCTATTTCCTTGGAACTTATAGGTCTATTTAAATTGTTCACCTGGTCTTAATTTACTTTTGGTATATGGTACTTATCTAAAAAAAAGTCCATTTCTTATACATTTTCCAATTTTGTGGCTTACAGGCTTTTGTAGTAAGACAAAATAATTCATGATTCTCTGAATTTCCTCAGTGTTTGTTTTTATGTCGCCTTTTTCATTTCTGATCTTGTTAATTTGCATGTTCTCTCTCTGCCTTTTGATTAGTTTGGATAGGGGTTTGTCAATCTTGTTGATTTTCTCAAAGGACCAGCTCTTTGTTTCATTGATTCTTTGGATTGTTTTCTGTGTTTCTATTTGGTTGATGTCAGCCCTCAGTTTGATTATTTCCAGTCTTTTACTCCTCCTGGGTGAGTCTGCTTCTTTTTTTTTTCCTAGAGCTTTCAGGTGTGCTGTTAAGTCTCTAATGTGAGCTTTCTCCGTTTTCTTTATGTGGGCACTCAGTGATATGAACTTTCCTCTTAGCACTGTTGTCATAGTGTCCCATAGGTTGGGGTATGTTGTGTCTTTATTTTCGTTGAATTCAAGGAAGTCTTTAATTTCTTTCTTCATTTCTTCCTTGACCCAGGAGTGGTTCAATAGTTGACTGTTCAGTTTCCATGAGTTTTTAGGCTTTCTGGAGGTAGAATTGTTGTTAAATTCTAGCTTTATTCCATGGTGATCCGATAAGACACAGGTGGTTACTACAATTTTTTTGTATCTGTGGATGTTTTGTTACCGAGTATGTGAACAGTTTCGAGAAGGTTCCATGAGATGCTGAGAAGAAGGTATATTCTTTCCTATTTGGGTGGAATGTTCTATAGATGTCTGTTAAGTCCATTTGATTTATTACATCTGTTTGTTCTCTTATTTCTCTGTTAAGTTTCTGTCTGGTTGACCTGTCCATTGGTGAGAGAGAAGTGTTGAAACATCCTACTATTAGTGTGTTGGGTTTGATGTGTGCTTTAAGTTCTAGTAATGTTTCTTTTTCATATGTGGGTGCGTTTATATTAGGGGCATAGATATTCAGGATTGAGACTTCCTCCTGATGAATTGTTTCTGTTATGAGTATAAAGTGTCCTTCTCCATCTCTTCTGATTTATTTAAGTTTAAAATCAGTTTAGTTAGATATTAGTATAGCCACACCCACTGGTTTCTTAGGTCCATTTGATTGAAAAACCTTTTCCCAACCCTTTACTCTGAGGTAATGTCTGTTTTTTAGGTTGAGGTCTGTTTCTTGTAAACAGCAGAATGTTGGATCCTGTTTTCATATCCATTCTCTTTACCTGTACCTTTTTATAGGTGAATTGAGTCCATTGATATTAAGTGATATTAGTGGCCAGTGGTTGCTAACTCCAGTTTTTTATCTATCTATCTATCTATCTATCTATCTATCTATCTATCTATCTATCTATCATCTATCTATTTATTTATTTATTTTTGGTGGCAGTGTCTGTGTGTTTCCCTTCTTTGAGTTGTGCTGGGGGAGGGTTGTCAGATGTCTGTATTATTATGGGTATTGTTGGATTCCTTGGGTTGTGGTTTTCCTTCTAGTACTTTCTGTAAGGCTGGGTTTGTAGATATGTATTGTTTAAATCTGTTTTTGTCCTGAAACTTCTTGCTTTCTCCTTGATGGTGAAAGAAAGCTTTGCTGGGTATAGTAGTCTCGGCTTGCATCCATGGTCTCTTAATGTCTGCAGCACATCTATCCAAGACCTTCTGGCTTTTGTGGTTTCCATAGAGAAGTCAGGTTTAATTCTGATAGGTTTACCTTTATATGTTACTTGACCTTTTTCCTTTGCAGCTCTTAATATTATTTCTTTATTCTGTATGTTTTGTGTTTTGGTTATTATATGGTGAGGGGATTTTTTTTTTGATCCAGTCTTTTTGGTGTTCTGTATGCTTCTTGTACCTTCATAGGAATATCCTTTTTTAGGTTGGGAAAGTTTTCTTCTATAATTTTATTGAATATATTTTCTGGGCCTTTGAGCTGTAATTCTTCTCCTTCTACCCCTATTATTCTTAGGTGTGGTCTTTTCATGGTGTCCCAGATTTCCTGGATGTTTTGTGTTAAGAATTGATTGGATTTGCTGTTTTCTTTGATCAATGAGTTTATTTCCTCTATAGTATCTTCAGCCTCTGAGATTCTTTCTTCTATCTCTTGTATTCTGTTGGTTATACTTGTCTTTATAGTACCTGTTCATTTACCCAGATTTCCATATCCAGCCATCCCTCGGTTTGTGTTTTATTTATTACCTCCATTTCAGTCTTTAAGTCTTGAACTGTTTCCCTTACCTGTTTGATTGCTTTTTCTTGAGTATCTTTGAGGGATTTATTAATTTCTTCTAACTTTTTGTTTGTCTTATCTTCCATTTCTTTAAGGGAGTTTTTCACATCCTGTTTAAGGGTTTCTATCATTTTCATAATGTTACATTTAAACATTTCAAAATGTTACATAATGTTACATCGATTTCTTCTATTTCTTGTGGATTAGGGTGTTCAAGTCTTCCTGTTGCATGTTCGCTGGATTCTGGTGTTACCATGTTGCTTTTCAGGTTTTTGGAGGAATTTTTGCATTGGCACCTGCCCATCTCTTCCCTCAAATGCAGCCAGGAAAGTCTTGGCGTCTTGGTTCAATCTTTGCTGTGGCTGACTTTGTACTTGGGGGTTTTCCTTGGTCTGCCCTCTCTTAGGTCCCCTCAGCACTGGAGTTGGCTCTCAGATCCCCTCTGCCCTGAAGCATGCTGTGGTCATGGATCTAAGGACCCCACAGATGGAAAGGAGTGCTTGGGGGCAAGATGAAATGGGGTAAATAGAGAAAGCCAGTAGCCGGGGAGACACCCTGCTGAATGGCCAGAAACGTTTAGGGAATTGTAAGGGGCCTGTACTCCATTCCTGGGCTGTCTGGCCAGATAGGCAGGCACACACTTTCCCCTCCAGATGGATCTCCTTAGTACTGGAACAGGGCTTCTTGCTAGCCAAGGACAAAAGGGCGGACATGGCGGGGGCAGGGTTGTGTGGAACAAAGAATCCCCTGCCACAGGAGCACTCACCACTGGCTCCCCAGACCCTCAGCCTTGAAGCAGGCTGAGTTGGGGGATCCTAGGACTCTGCAGATGGAAAGGGGTGCTTGGGCACAAGAGAGAATGGGGTAAATTGAGAAAGCCAGTAGCTGAGGAGTTTCCCCACTGAAAGGCCAGAAACATTTAGGGAATTGGAAGGGTCCTGTACTCCATTCCCGTAAGGCAGGCAATAGTTACCCCTCCAGATGGATCTCTTCAGTACCTAAGTTTAATTTTTAGTTGAAAAGTACTAATTGTATTTATTTAAGAAGCCCATCACATTGTCTCTGTATGAGTATATATTGTGGAATGATCAAATTAATGCTGAAAGATGTTTATTTTTTGTTCAAATATAGATATATGTAAACGGAGACTGCACTTCAGTTTCCCAGTTTCCCAGACCTGAATAATCACACAAAACTATATTAATTGCAACAATGTTTGGCCAATGGCTTGGGCGTATTTCTAGATAGCTCTTACATCTTAAATTAAACCATTTCTATTAATCTGTGTATCTCCATGAGGCTGTTTCTTACAGTAAGGTTCTGGCATCTTTCTCCTTGGCAACTACATGGCATCCGCCTGACTTCACCTTCTTTCACCCTGCATTCAGTTTAGTTTTCTTGCCTAGCTATATTCTGTCCTGCCAAAGTAGTTTCTTTAAAAACAATTTCATAGCATACAGAGGGGAATCCCACATCAGGTATAGTTTTCTAAGGAATTGGTTGTTGAACATTACATTGTTCTGACAACGTTTTATTACTGAAAACTTGAAATGTGTGAAGCTAGAAATTATCCTGTTATATGAAATAAGTCATGCAGGGAAAGGCATGGGTTCCCTCACAAAGATGATCTCATATGTTTCCTTTTATGACATATGACTATTGAATGATTTATCTTTGTTTCTTTTCCAAACTCACTGGATTATATTTAAATAGATGTTTAACTTTGTCTCTGAAATTTTTTTCCACACTAGTTATTATCCAATCAGGTTTCAGTTACTTAATTTTGATGACTGATTAACATCCTGGGTTTCTAATGGTTCTTGGCATAGGTATAAAGCATAAGTTATTTACTGCACAGCTATGAGCTCAATTTAGTCTGCAAACAAGCTTGCTTTGTGCTTGTTTTCCACACATTTTAGGCAGGAAACATACTTCCTTCAAGCCTATAGCCATTTCTAATACCAAATCTAGGTGTCTACTTAAATGCCAGTCTGTTTAATGTTTGCTCCTGAGTCATGTCATTGCTTCAGCACTAGATGGAAACTCAGTTCTAAATCTGTCCAAAATTTACAAGGTGTAACCACAAAAATATGTAGACGTAACCAAGACACTAGAGGCTTTCCCTTACTCTGAGGAAAAGTGTGTTTCTATGCCATGTCCACAGTAAGAAACATTATAAAGATGTGACATATGATGAGGATATAGGTCCCCAATAACAGAAGAGTACTGGGATCAAACTGAGGCCCACACTGTCACTGACACCATCACAGCTTATGTTTTATGTGGTTCAAGACCATTGTGAGGTCCAAATGAGAAGTGACTGCTAAGTCTCACAAATTTGATCACTTAGTCCCTGGTTATGGGCACTGCTTTAGGAAGTTTAGGTGGTGCTGGAGTTTTGGGAGAGGAAATATGACAGTGACTAGATTTTGTGAATTTATAGCCTTGAGGAAGCACTGACTCACTTCCAGTGTGCTCGCTTTACTTTGTGTTTGCAGCGGAAGATTTGATCTCTCTTATTTCTGCTCTACGGCCTCTTGCGATGCCTTCATAGCATTATGGGCTCTTTTCCAAACAGTCAACCCAAATTAATTTTCTTCCTGAAGTTACCTTTGGTAATGGTGTTTTGTTAGAACAGTAGAAAGTAACTAGAACAGCAGCATTAACCAGTTACAAATAATATCATGTTTTAATTTAATTTATCTATTTATCTACTTATTTTTCATATTCCAATTCCAGTTACCCCTCCCTCCTCTCCTTCTGTTCCCTTCACCTTTCCCTTACCCCACCCCCATCTGCTCCCAGAGAGAGTAAGGCCTCCCCTGGGAAGTCAAGTCCCATCACCTCATTGAGGAAGGACCAAGCTGCCCCTCATCTGTGCCTAGGCTGAGCAAAGTATCTCTCTGTAGAGGATGGGCTCCACAAAGTCAGCTCAGCATTAGAATCAGATCCTGGTCCCACTGCCCAAGTCACACTACTGCCAGCTGTATTCAGGGGGGTCTAGTTCTGTCCTATGTAGGGTTCCCTGTTCTTAGTCTGGAGTCAATGAATTCCCACTTGCTCAACTCAGTGGATTCTGTCTAGAAATCTTATAGAGTGGAGCTGTGTGTCTCCATTTGGCACCAGGTTGTTTCAGAAAATTTGTGCTTAAGTATAAATCTGACAATGGTAAGGGATCTGTGCACTGTTAAATGAAAACAGTATGTCTCAGAGATCTAAGATAAAATATCATGCTAAATTTCACAATCTACCTACACTGAGTGGAGGCTTGCTTGGTAATATAGACAAAAACAGACCCTTGGGTTTGAATCTGACATTCTTCTGCACTGCACACAAGTATCACAGCAATATGTCTTTCACTGTCTCAGTCTTTCACTTTGCCCATAATGAGATGACAGTGTTTCAGGATGGAGCCAGAAACTATACCATGAGGACACAGGGTTGTGCTTGATTCTGTGTAAGTATAGAAATAAGTTTACTTGCCAAGTTGGGAGAAAGGTATTGGAGACAGTTCCCTGACTACTAACACTGATGATAAGGAGGCTTATGCCATAGTCTCACAGGTATAGGGACCACACAGTCTGTGGAGGCAGGGCTGCCCTAGGTCACATCAAAGCTGTCAAGGATGCAGATTATACTCGTTTGTCCATATGCAATGCACCCAGATTCCTCCTGCTGAGTTTCACTTTGCATGTTTCCAAAGAGTAAAACAAAGTGGCATTTAACTTGCCATTGTCTGGGGGGCGCAGGTGTTTTTGCATTTCATATGCCTGACTGTCATTCTAACATATAAGATTTTTTTTTTCAAATTTTCCTGAGCATCCTCTTAGGTTTCCCTCTCTACTTTTTAATGTTTTCAGATCTACATTATATAGCAAATTGTCTTGACCAGAAAAAAAATTTGTTGTTCCCTATGTATTATAACTTTTAAAGAAAATAAAATAAATTGTATTAGTTAATTTTCTATTGCACTAACAAAACACCATGACCAAAAGTTACTTCTAAAAATGCTGTGGGTTGAATAGGAATTGGCTTATATATTTGAATTCTTGGTCACTATTAGGTGTGTCCTTATTGGAGTAGGTGTGGCTATAATGGAGGAAATGTGTCATAGGGTTAGTACTTGTGGTTTCAAATGCTTAAGCCCAGTTCCTCCCTCCCCTCGTCTCTGTCTCTCTCCTCTGCCTGCCAATCCGAATGTAGAAATCTCAGCTCCTTCCTTCTACACCACCATATCTACCTATGAACTGTCATGCTTACTACCTCTGAACCTGTAAGCAAGCCCCAATTAATGGTTTAAATGTCTAAGAGCTGCTGTGGTCACGGTGCCTTACACAGAAAGGAAAAATTTATTTGGCCTTATCTTCCAGACCAAAAGCCCAGAATGTCAAAGGAGACATGACAGCTAGTGTTCAGAGAAGGAATCTGAAAAATTACATCCTTAACTCTAGCCTGAAGTAGAGAATTGAATATGAGACACAGCTATGTATCCCTTAAGTTCATTTCAGAGTTGTACTTTCTCCAACAATTCTGAACCACCTCCCTAAGCAGGGTCACCAACTGGGGAAGATATGTTCAAAATCCTAAGCTTTTGGGAGATATTTCTCATTCAAACTATTACAGAGTTCTATTAAAGTCTATACAATTGAACAAGAAATGTCTTAAGAACAGGTTTGCTCAGGAAACAGCATAAATTCATTGATCCCAGAGTTCCATATGGCTGGGAAACATTTTTAGATAGGAAAAAAGAGAAGTGGTGTAGAGAAAGTGGAATTGATGTACAAAGGCAGCTGGACAGGCCACAGTTTGTTAGCCATTCAATTCAGCCAGGATCAACCTGTCAACTGAGTCAGGTTAGCAGTAGTTGGTTGCTCTGATTTGCTGAAAACTAAGCTATTTACTATAATAATGGGCTAATCTTCTCACTGCACAGGCAGAAAGCTTTTTGTCCAAAATTAGAGTATGTACAGAGACAGCTTCTGGCCATACTTAGTTAAATTTACAAGTGTAAAAAACAGAACAGACAGATAGTAAAGTTTTGAATGAAAAATAGCTCATAATTGGAAGATATCCATGTTCTCAAACAGAAGCCAGGATATCTCCATTTACAGTCAGCTTCTGAAGATGCATTTTTGTAAGCACTCCTATTATGGTCTTTTAATCTTTGAATGATTGAATATAATGGTATCTGACACAGCTTCTTTTCTCCATTCTTTTGAAAATGCCTGCAATCATTCTTATATACACAAGCCATGGTCTTAAATTTTAAATCCATGGAAAGATGCCTCAATGCATTAAGAACTGTTGGTAGATGGTGTCTAGAACAATACATGGGAGATTTATTTTTATTAACTCAGCATTTAAATACATGTTTAGAGATTTACATATTAATGCAGTTCATAGAAATGCAAAACTAAACTATCCAGGTAGGTATTTCTCAACCTAATGTGCAATAGTGTGATCATTTGTGAACATTTGTTTAAATCTTCCATTACCCTTTAAAGTAAATTCTGCATTGAAAATTCAATATGTATGAATGTGAAATAGCTCAGAAATAAATCTCTCCCATTTTATAATAATTTTTGATAAATTACAGTAAGTTTTAAAATACATCAGTACAAATCTATAGGTATCATCTTTGGAATGCTACATAGTAAGTTGTAGGGTATTATTGCATAATGGTGCCTCAGTCAGTGAATCTGAGTTTTAATACCTTACTGCAAAGAAATAATAGAGTGGAGATGCTTGTCAAGACATTATTTCAGTAAGACTGTATATCTTAGTGGCTTTAAACTTAACATGAAAGTTTAAAATTTAAATAATTAAATATCTCCAAAGTTAAAGATTATTATTCTCAAAAAGGTAAACTACTCACATGAAGCATGCAGTTTCAATTTTTCAAAATTATTTTTATCTTCTTTAGGGAACAAAGAAATTCCATGAATTAATTATGCATCATAATTTTTTGTACAATACCCTAGTATTAGAATTAATAATATGATATTTGAGGCTTCAAATGATATCTGGTTTTCCATCATGCAGTTCAAGTTGTTTTGAGCATGGTCTCACAGTTTTTACATTGTAGCACAGGTTGCCTAGTAACCCACAATGTAGCCAAAGCAGGGCTCAAACTTCTGATAAGTCTACTGGGTCATATCCCATGTGGTCATGTTACAGGTGTGTGGCAATATACCTATTGTAGTTTTATTTAAAGAAACATTGTACCACACTTGTAATATACATGTGATTAATTTAAAATAATTAGCCCATGTATCAATATATCTAAAGAATAAAGAGCATCAAATTCTTGAATTAGTTCTTTTAATTTGCTCAATGAATATAAGATATACTTTGAGAATGAAGTAAAATGATGGATCCTTTCAAGTTCATTCACTGAAGTACATAAAATGTGGACTGGAGAGATAGCTTAGGGGTGAAGAGTATCACCTGTTCTTCCAGAGCACCCTGGTTTAATTTCCAGCACCCACATGACAGCTCACATCTGTCTGCAACTCCAGTTCTAGAGGATTTGACACCCTCACACAAACAATCCATGCAGACAAAATACAAAAAAGTGCATAAATAAATAAATAGGAATCTTTAAAAAATTATTTTAAAAAAAACCTTTAATTCCAGCACTCGGGAGGCAGAGGCAGGCATATCTCTATGAGTTCGAGGCTAGCCTGGTCTACAGAGCGAGTTCCAGGACAGCCAGGACTACATAGTGAAGCCCTGTCTGAAAAAAAATACATAAAATGCATATGAAGGGAACAGGTAGAGAAGTGTCAGGTAAATCTAGAACTCCATCCATAAAGGACAATTCAATGATATCACCAAATGGTTTACTTTCATAGACAGAATATTGGTATTCTAATTGCCCAGGACCGCAATCAGAATAATTATTTAATCTTGTACTCAAATAAGTCTATCTTGTGGCTAGATGTGAAACATAAATTTAAAAACAAAGAAATAAATATTAAAAAAAAACACCAAAGGATTGTTGCCATTCGGTTGAGTCTATGGAGAGATGGATTAGGAAATTTTAGTTTTATACCAACCTCAAATTATTTCATTGCTTTATCTGAGTCTTTTGTTTTCCAATGGAAGAAGCTAGAAAAATTATCTCAATAACCATGCTTACTTTATATTTCTTATTCTTTTTGGCTAGCATAAACCATTTCTTTTTTACTTAACTTTGGCAGCTATTTTCTTACAGGTTAATCTGGATTCAATTTGTGAGTAAATTCTTGAGACCTTTGCAAGTATCAAAGGATGTTTTTAGTGCTTGTTACATCATACCGGTTTTTCTTATGCTAGGATTTGTAATTATACACTTTTTAAAGAACATTTTGTATCTATAGGCTTTGTACGTTCTGTCAAAGGACAGGCAAAGCACCAGTGTCTGAGAGATGTCACACTACTGGTGCATGTTTTGATGGAACTGGATAGGCTACGTAATGAGCTTCAGGCAGCATTTCAGTCAATGTAACATCAAAGGCACTACGAATCTGTACCTCATATTCTGTATCTATTTAGGACTTATGCATATTTGTTTTATGTTCCACTGGATCACATAATAGGGTGTTGGATCCCCAGGAGATAGAGTTACAGCTGGCTGTGGGGGGCTGGATATGGGTTCTTAGAACTGAAACCTGGTCCTCTGTGAAAGCAGCAAGTGCTCTTATCTGCTGATCCACTGTTCCAGCCCTAGTCCTTATTTATTTAATGTCCCATATACTTCCACTTTCTTTTTGGAAAACAGAATGTGGAGATATGTGGATCGTTGCTATAGGAGTTGACATGCAATTGTTGACAGCTGACACAAGAAAGAAAAGAATGCACATTAAAAGCTTCTGAGGTTTTTTGTTTAACAGTGTTGATAATAAACTTATAATCATTCAAAGAAATAATGATTAAACAAATATTTAACACTGTAATTGCAAGTGCTTCATTAATTCATTACTAGTAGATGTACCAGAAAAGAGTGGGGGAAATACTCCTTCAATATTATAAATGTTAGTAAAAATACAGATCAAACAAACTGAGATGGTACGTGGTGTAGTCAAGTTTTCTAAAAGAAAGGAACTGATGACTGAATATATTTAAGAGAGGGATTTATTAGATTGGCCTACATGACAAAGACTAGGTCATCCAAGAAGGACTGTCTGTCTACTGGAGGTGCTGAGAAACTGGTAGCCACTTAGTCTATGAGCCTTGATGTTTCATTAATTCTGATTTGGTATGATAAAGGTACCAAGAATTCCTGGGGAGTCCATGAATCTTCAACCCATCTTGAAAGGCTGAAGACACTGGGTTGTTATGTTACTGAAGGGTGGTGGTGGCGGCAGCAACAGCAGCATAGAGGCAATCACCAGCAAAAAGTGAAAAACTACACCTGTATTGTACCAGCAGTTACTGTCCACTGGGGAAGCGTGTTTCCTACCTTTAGTTAATCCTCATAGAGTCAACTAGATGGAAGTCTCTAGATTCATTCCAGTTCCAAGTATGATGGCCACCGAGACTCACCTTCACAATATTGTGATGTATACTATAGTTATGAAGAATTGGTTACGATGGAATTATATTCTTTTGATTATTTAATATTCAGTTCTGAATATTTGCAGAAAGATCTGTAATCCCATGGCCACCTTTTTAAGCAATTCCATATTTTTCCTTGAAAACTTTGCTGGCATGAGGTGGACTCTTGTTTCAACTGGGAAATTGCAAAATATTTTGTGTTCATTCAAAGAACTCCACGTCCTCTGAACTGAGAAATAACAAAGATGTCATCTTCCATTTATCCCTCCTTCCATTCACTGAAGGACTGTTCAACTCAGTTCACCTCTGCACACTTCTCAACTTCTTTATTTCCAAAAAAAGTGAAGCACAATTAGTAATATTAGAGAAAGAAATTGGAGTTCTGAAGACCTGCAAAGCAAAGCAGCCATCCATGGGCTCTTACTTTTACATCAATTCAAAATGGCGATCCTGCTTCCAGGAATCTCAGAATAAGACTGTTTGAGAGCTGTTTCCTCCTGTTTTACAATCCTCTCTAGGGCTGGGATTAAAGGTAGGCACCAGTGTGATTAAGGGCACGTACTGCCCAGTTTTTATCGCAAACTAATGTAGTTACTGGGATTAACGGTGTGTGTTATCATTACCTGGTCTGTAAGACTAGCCAGTGGGGCTGTTTTACTCTAAGACCTTTAGGCAAGTCTCATTTATTAAAATACAATTGAAACGCCACTACAAAAAAGGTGTCCTCAACATCCATTCGTCATATTGCTCGCCCTAAAAATCTGAGTTTGCATTATGACATCGCCTTTGACTACATTTCTGGAACTTCAATGTCAGACATCCCATTCTTTACCCATCGTCTCGTACTTTTCAGCTCACCTTCTCTTTTCTTTCCACTTCAGTAATTCTTTTATGCCACCGAGGTTTTCACTTAATTGACATTATTGACTCTTGCCTATGAGTCATCACGCTTTTAGTTTTCATTTCCATGTCCATCCATTTGCAATTGTTATCCATCATTTTGATCATGAAACATAAGTTGCCCTTGATACTTGCATTTCTCCTTCTCCATGTATCTCTGATTGTTTGCACTAGTAATTTCTCAAAGCCTATCAACTTTGATCACACTGTTCTGAGCTGAATAATATATGAAAGGTGGTTCTTTGATATCACCTTTAAACACAGCTCTTCTCCATTAGGATGTAAGTATGTTTCCTTTCCATGTGTTACTAAATGTGTATTCCATTGCCATCCAGTTTGCTTCACTGGATAGTTGCTCGCATGTTTATGTTTTGCCTTGTTATTCAAATCAATTTAGGCTTTACAAAGACAAGATTTTGCTTTTTCTACTCCTTCATAAAATAATCTTGCTTTATTGTATTTTTTTGGACTATCTCTATACTCTTTCTCTCTTTTGTCATTTTCAAAAATTTCATTTTGGGGACATCTTAAAATAATTCTATGAAGTATTTTTAATTCAAGTTTTGGACCTAAGAAAATTTGAAATGCTTTTGTTTTCTTCTTTATCCTAAGACACTGACCCAGTGCTTTAGATGCAAGGCACACCTGATACACACTTATTGAATGAATGGATGGAGATACTCTAGGCTAAATACTTTAAACTACTCGAATTGCACAGCCACAAAATAAATTACTAATAATCAATTTTTTATCTTTGTTATAATATTTCATAACTCAAGTACATGCTGAGTATTTCTATTCATGAGGATAGTTAGTAATCTTATTGTTGGTGTTCTAATACGTCTACTTTAACTTGTTTTACTATATTTTTCTTCAGATAATAGATGCTACAATTTGGGATCTTGAAGTATGGCATAGTTTTTTAATCACTTTAATGCCCCAAACAGAGCATTCTTTTGAAACTCTGGCCTCTCTCTACTTTTCAGTCCTCCCAGGTCTAATAAAAGTTCCTTCCATTTGTTCTGTTTTCCCCACACATACATTTTCTAAACCTTACCTCATTGTATCACCTATATCCCTTCCTATGAACTCTTCATATAATATAGGACAGAATAAGGTTTGGTGCCAAGCAATGGGAGTTCATCAATGATCAATGACCCTCAGCAGCAATATAAGTGACAAAACATCCATAGATCCTGAGTCACTTTGCAGGGCTCTTTCCTCAAGTATGTTTTACTATCCACTGCTGAAAGCCTTCCCCTCAAAAGTCTTTTTCTCTTTTCTCTTTCCAGTTCTCAATTCACCTATATTTGGAACCCCTGCTCTCCCCACGGAGGGCCTTGTAGTTATCTGGGCATATGGTTAAAGGTTGATTAGTTTATACTTGAGATTTCAATGAATATAACAAGCAGGTATACTTTGCATTTTCCTGAGAGAATTTTAAAATGCCTTTTCTTGACTCTTCTAATTGTAGGTCACAATTATAACTAACATGCAATTTGGTTAAGCTGTTATGAGTGCACAATTTTTTCTAAGTTACTCATACGTATTGATGAAAAGCTTTTGAGGTGAATGTGAAGAAAGATAATTATGTCCGTGCAGAGTAGAGATCAATTATTTATATTACGTGGATCAGAAGCAGGTCAAATGTGAATTAGACTCATTATTTTTCCTTAGTCCCTGAAGCCTCTACCAGTAAGTACCCATTGATTCACATTTTCAAGTCACGAATGTTTCACTTAGTTATTTTCTCAACTACTCAACTTAAGTAAACCCAGTTTGTGAAAATTATATCCATAAAAGTGACAAATCACAGAATACTCATTTCATTTTCTGAGCCAAGGCTTCTATTATACTGACGCATTTCTTTCTCTTTATTCTATCCATAGTGGCACTATTTATAAACACCCAGAGAATTGAGAAAGTCAACACACTTATTATTACCTTAAATTACAGCCAGATTAAAATTCCAGATTGACAAGATTTTAGGTCAAATACAGAGAAACGTCAGACGTATGAGTAAAGAGAGAAATAAACAAGGCTGGGGAGATAGTTCCATATGCAAAGTGGTTGCTTTAAAAGCATGAGAACCTGAGTTCAATCCTCAAAATGCATGTAAAATTGTCAGTTCTGCTGCCCAGTGCTTATAATAGTGTTAAGGAGGTAGAGAAAGGCAGGTTTCTGGGGCTCCCTAGCAACAAGTTTGGCTTATTATTGAGCTCCAGACCAGCGATAGACCCTGCCACTAAGGAGATGAATGCTGTTTCTCAGAATGACATCTGAGATTGTCAGATGAACTGAACACACACAGACACACATCCAAGGGGCACAAAAAGAAAGACATTAAATTAAATCATTCCTAGATTTAGTAGCAGGAATACTAGGGATATTCTTGAGTTCACATTGATCTGGTATTGATTGATTTAAACATGATATCCTATTGAGCTTATAGAGGAAGATTATAAAATTTTAACTTTGACTTATTTTATATTTATGCTTTAATTTGTGCTATTTTTTAATAAAAAGGTTTTTTTTTTATAACCATGAAGTTGAACTTGTGCTGCTTATATTATCCTAAATGTACAGCATTTGCTGGAGGGTGGCCAGGTTACCAATGGGCCTTTAATAACATTTCCTCTCCCAGCAGCTATCAACTACCAATAGCTCCTTAATCAGTGGTAGGACTTCCTGGCCACCTCCTCTTTCTGGAATTTGTTTGCCTTGACTTCTCACAGGT
This sequence comes from Ondatra zibethicus, assembly GCA_004026605.1. Lineage (NCBI taxonomy): Eukaryota > Metazoa > Chordata > Mammalia > Rodentia > Cricetidae > Ondatra > Ondatra zibethicus. The sequence goes on from PVIU01008121.1 coordinate 65,397, forward strand.
CTTGTGCATGCTGCCTCTTTCTATAACTTAATATGTGCAGCTGCCACACTGTGTTCAGATAATACTGTCTCTGTTTCAATCATCCACTACTTATGTCTCTCACAATCTTTTCTCCCTATCTTCTGCAATAATGCCTCAGGCTTGGGAGAAGAGAGTGTTTGATAGATACCTCATTTAGGATGAACATTCCACAGTGTCTCTTATTCTCTGTACCTAAAAAGCTTGTGGGACGCTCTATTAATTGCTGTCTACTGCAGAAAGATGCTTCTCTGACAAGGGCTGACATAACGATAAGTTATGTCATAATGATAAATCCTTAGGAATCAATTTAATACTATGTTCATTCAGCAGAATTCTCAATGCCCACTTATTTCTCTGAGTGAAGAAAACTACTCGGCATCTGGATTTAAAAGGCAGATGCTTTATGCCTATTGTCCCTTAGACTTCTTTTTTCATGGTGAGGTCTTATGGGGTTAGATATTCTTTCTCTTCTGTAGAAAAAAGTATTACTAAGTAGAGAAAGAATCACCCAATAACAAGTTCTGTAAACTTCAATGAACTTCTCAACAGTTAGAGTAGCTATTCAGAAGCCATGGAACTCCACTTATGGTTTTAAACTTTTACTATCAATAATTTTTATTATGTTTCTTTGACTCTATTAATTTACTTTCACGATGATTCTTTTCATGAATATATCCCAATAAAGTGAATTTATTAAATTAAAAAACCAAAAACAACAAAAGAAGACAGGAATATAAGTTTATACAAAACTCCTAAAGAATTTGTTTGGTGCAGGACCCTTAGCAGGGATCCTGATATCCTATAGTTCCTATATGTGTTGTATGGTAACATCATGTGTTGCCTTTAATTTCTAGACTAAGCTTTGAGAATATGAAATGCCTTATTCTTATCCAGTGTCTCTCTAGGACCACTCTATCTGGGTGCTTATGGGAGGCATCATTTGTATGTGCATGCCTCCCAGATATTGTACATTCATCCAAAACATTTAAGCTAGGATGACAACATCCTGGCAAACCACCAGTAGCTCTAAAGAATTCCTTAGGACAAAGAGCTTTTTAACTTTTTGGCAGCCTGGCAGCATACCTTTATATTATCAGTCTGTTCAGGACAATTTGAGATTAGAGTCTAGGAAATTTCTATTTTAGTTTCTCTGGTAACCTGGGCTTTCCTTCCCAAGGTGTGTAAAATGGGGAGGGTACACAGATGGATGATTTTACCTACAGTTTTCATAATTTCATGTTTATTTACAGCTAAGTAATACTCTATAATATTAAAATTAAATGCAACACGTTTTTATTATCAGTCCATCAGTTGCTGGGCATCTAGGTTGATTCCACTTTTCAACTATTATGAATAGAGCAGAAGTGAACATAGATGTTCAATATCTCTGTAATATGTTATAAAATTCTATACATATATATCAGATATTGGTATAGCTTAAACATAATATTTCCATTTCTAGGTTCCCAAGTGAGCTCCAGATGGATTTCCAAAGTGGCAACACTACACTAAAACCTTTCCAACAGTGAACTAGGGTTCCTATTTAATCAAATCCATGCCAACATCTGTTGTCATTTGTATTATCAATGACGGGCATTCTGAGTGGAGGAAGGTGAAATCCTAAATAGAGAACAAGAATACGAAGATCAAAACGGTTGAAGAAGGAAGTAGAGCAAAGGGATTAAAGAAGGATTAAAGGGATTAAAGGTGGAGGAAGGGTCAATGAAAATGAAGTATGCTTTAAAAAAGTTTCACAGAAACATAAAATCTTTTATAATTTTTAATTGATTTTATTGAGTTATACATTTTTCTATGCTCCCCTCCCTGCAACTCCTCTCCCATTCAAACCTTGCCCATGGTCTCCATGCTCCCAATTTACTCAGGAGATCTTGTCTTTTACTACTGCTCATGTAGATTAGATCCATGTATGTCTTTCTTAGGGTCTTCATTATTGTCTAGGTTCTCTGGGATTATGATTTGTAGGCTGGTTTACTTTGCTTTATGTTTAAAATCTACTTACAAGTGAGTACATATGATAATTGTCTTTCTGTGTCTAGGTTACCTCACCCAATATGATGTTTTCTAGCTCCATCCATTTGCCTGCACATTTCAAGATATCATTATTTTTTTCTGCTGTGTAGTACTCCATTGTGTAAATGTACCACATTTTCCTTATCCATTCTTTGGTCAAGGGGCATTTTGGTTGTTTTCATGTTTTTGGCTATGATAAACAATGCTGCTATGATTATAGTTAACCATATGTTCTGTGGCAATACTGAGCATCCTTTGGATATATACCCAAAAGTGGTATTTCTGGGTCTTAAGGAAGGTTGTTTCCTAATTTTCGGAGAAATTGCCATGCTGATATTCAAAGGACTATACCATCTTACAGACTCACCAGCAATGCAGGAGTGTTCCCTTTACCCTCCTCTCCAGCATAAGTTTTCATCAGTGTTTTTGATCTTGGCCATTCTTAAGGTGTAAGATGAAATCTCAAAGTTGTTTTGATTTGCATTTTCTGATGACTAAAGATGATGAGCATTTTCTAAAGTGTCTTTCAGACATTTTAGAATGGCTCTCTCTAGAGTTCTCTGTTTTTGTCCATACTCCAATTTCTTATTGGATTATTTATTCTTGTGATGACCAATTTCTTGAGCTCTTTTTATATTTTGGAGATCAGACTTCTGTCTGTTGTGGGATTGGTGATGATCTTTTCCAATTCTGTAGTCTGTCATTTCATCTTGTTGACTATGTCCTTTGCTTTACAGAAGCTTTTCAGTTTCAGGAGGTCACATTTATTAATTGTTTCTCTCAGTGTCTGTGCTACTGGGGTTATATTTAGGAAGTGATCTCCTGTGCCAATGCATTCAAGTTTATTTCTCACTCTCTCTTCTATGAAGTTCAGTGTGGCTAGCTTTATGTAGAGGTCTTTGATCCATTTGGACTTGAGTTTTATGCATGTTGATAGATATGGATCTAGTTTCATTCTTCTACATGTTGATATCCAGTTATGCCAGCACCACTTGTTAAATATGCTTTCTTTTTTCCATTTGATATATTTTGCTTCTTTGTCAACAATCAGGTGTTTGAAGATGTCTGGAGTGATATCCAAGTCTTCTATTCAGTTCCATTGGTTCTCCTGTCTGTTCTTATGCCAATCCCAGGCTGTTTTCAGTACTGTATCTCTGTAGTAGAGTTTGAAGTCAGGGATTGTGATGCCTCCAGAAGTTCTTTTATTGTACAGGATTGTTTTGGCTATCGTGGGTTTTTTGCTTTTCCATGTGTAGTTGAGTACCATTCTTTCGAGGTCTGTGAAAAATTTTGCTGGGATTTTACTGGGATTGAATCTGTAGATTGCTTTGGTAAGATTACCATTTTTTTTCTATGCTAATTCTACCTACCCAAAGGCATGGGAGATCTTTCCACTTTCACTGCTTTCATTGTGTTCCATAAATTTGGGTATGCTGTGTGGTCATTTTCATTGAATTTTAGGAATACTTTAGTTTCTTTTTATTTCTTTCTTTACCTTTGATGAGTCAGGTGAGCATTGTTTAATTTCCATGTGTTTGTGGTCTTTCTGGAATTAGTTTTGCTATTGAATTCTAGTTTTAAACCATGGCAATCTGATAAGATACATGGGGTTATTCCAACTTTTTGAATCTGTTGAGGTTTGTTTTGTTACAAAGTATGTGGTCAATTTTTGAGAAGGTTCCATGAGGTGCTGAGAAGAAGGTATATTCTTTTATGTTTGGATGGAATATTCTTTAGATGTCTATTAAGTTCATTTGCATCATAACATCTCTTAGTTTTCTTTATTTCTTTGTTAATATTTTGTCTGACTGACCAGTTCAGTAGTGAGGATGAATTGTTAAGTCTCCCACTTTTAGTGTGTTTGGTTTAATGTATGATTTAAGCTTTAGAAGTGGTTTTTTTTTTCATATGAGGGTGTCCTTATATTTGGGGCATAGATGTTCAGTATTGAGATTTCCTCTTGATGAATTTTTCCTGTGACTAACATGGAATGTCCTTCTTTGTCTCTTTTGATTGATTTTAGTTTGAAGTCTATTTTGTTAGATGTTAGGATAGCTACATCAGCTTGTTTCTTAGGTCCATTTGATTGGAACTTTTTTGTTCCCAACCCTTTATTCTGAGGCAATGTCTGTCTTTGAGGTTGAAGTATGTTCCTTGTATGCAGCATAAGGATGGATTCTATTTTTGTATCCAAACTGTTAGCCTGTGTCTTTTTATAGGTGAGTTGAGTCCACTTATATTAACAGATATTAATGACCAGTGATTGCTATCTCCTGTTAACTTAGTTTTCATTGTTGGTAATGTTAATTTGTGTGTGTACACATTTTTTCTTCTTTGGGGCTTGCTGCTGTAATGTCATCAATTGTCTGTGTTTTTGCTGATGTAACAAACTTCTTTGGGTTGGAGTTTTTCTTCTAGTACTTTATTTAGGGCTGGGTTTATGACTAGGTATTGGTTAAATCTGGTTTTGTCATGGAATATCTTGTTTTGTCCTTCTATAGTGATTGAAAGTTTTGCTGAGTATAGTAGTCTGGGCTGGCATCCATGGAAACCTAAAATCTTACAGCCTAGGTAAAACATGTCAGAACAAATAAAAAGACATATACAATGCAAAGTAACTGGGAAATGGAAGAGTACAGAGATCTCTTTATCAGGGAAAGAGGCAGGATATCGGTGGAGTTGAGGCTTATATTCATTACAAATGCTCAACTAATAGCTCAGGTATATTACTAGCTCAGTCTTAAATTTTAGATTAATCTATATTTCTTATTTATACTGTGCCACATGGTGGTAACTTAATTAGCATGGCATGTTCATTCCCCCTTCCCTTTGTGTCTTGCTGGTGACTCCAGACTCTACCCTTCCTCTACCCAACATTCTCAGTTTGATATTCTGGTCTAAATTTATCCTGTAAACTATTGACCAGTCAGCTTGTTTTCCTTTTTTTTTTAATTTAAAAGGAAGGTTTTAACTTTAACATAGTAAAATTCAATATAGCAAAAATAGTTATTAAGTAAGAATTACAATTAAAATATCCAATCTATTTATTTTTTGGCAAAATTGTAAATAATACTCTATTATCTATCTTATCTTAGTGAGTCTAAAGTTTTATACCTATTTTGCTTTCTAGCATAGCTAAGGAACTTCATTGGCTAATGAATAAGGACACTGTTTTGGCCTGATAGGGACAACTTAGGTATGCAGAGAAGACTGAACTGAATTCTGGGAGGAAGAAAGCAGAGTCAGGGATAGCTGCCATGGAGCCACCAGAGACAGACATGCTGAATATTTCCTGGTAGGCCACTCCCGTATGGTGATACACAAATTAGTAGAAATGGGTTAAATCAAAATGTGAGAGTTAGCCAATAAGAAGTTAGAGCTAATGGGCCAAGCATTAATTTAATTAATACCATTTCTGTGTAGTTATTTCAGGTGTAAGATAGCTGGGTGGCCATGACAAACAAGCCTCATCACCATGTAACAATTGGTGGCCCTATGTGGCCAACTAACTCCCCGTAAAACCTAAAAGGGCTTGAAAAGGAATTCTAGAAGCAAATATAGAGTTTAGCACGGCCTTTTGCTGTTTGCTGGTGGTGTACCATATTTCCTTTAAGAGAGAATTTCCTGACTCAGCAGCCACAGCAGGGAAAAAAGTGGCAGTTTTAAAATGCCTGCTTTCTGGGCTATGCTGCTAGCATGACCTCTGTCTCTTGTGGGAGACAGAGCATTTGGGTAGGGTTTGTGAGCAGATTGCTGCAGCTTGCTTGATGGTAATGTAGACCAGCTTTGTGCCTGGAAGTGGGGCGGTGTGCTTGGCTCTCAGAGGTGTGAGCGGCTCCACCATGCTGGACTGGGTGGGACAAGCCCGCAGTACCTGTTGAATGTCTCAGCTTAGATTCTTAAGCACTTAGCATTTTAAAAGCACAAACCTAAAGTGTTCCTGGACAGTAAAGAATTACAGATTCACCATAGGACAGATTCAAACATAAAAGACATCTAAATTGGTCATTATGTTGGGTAAATGTACATAGGCTTGGGAGAGAAAAGAAAAAGAGTATAGAGAGTCATAAAATAAATTAATGCTTTTAAAAAAGGGTAGAGTCTTTAAAGAGACAGAGTACAGATAGTCATAGATTAAAAGGAATAAAGAAAAATAAGCCATGTAAAAATGGAAAATTCACAGAAAGTCTGGATTCTGTATATTATTTTGTTTTCTTTGAATTTTGACTGTTAAGGAGCTAAGTACAGAGAGACATTTCATTGTATGGTCTGCTAGCTAAACCAGCATGTATATTATAAAGGTATCATGATTTCAAAATTTGAGTCTAAGGATAAGTTGCTTTGGAAAAGAGGTTGTTCTTTTGTTTTCACAGAAGATGAGAACCTGTGGATTGCCTTCAGACGAATATGGTTTCATGGACCAAGGCCTACTGAAAGGTTGCCGTGAACACCCTCACAAAATTACTTTGCCCAACTGGTGACTGAGATGAACCTAGCATACAGGATACACCATAAAAGACCTGATTAACAGTGCACCCAATCAGAAGGAAAAAGTATGGATGAATCCATGCCCATATTCCCAAATATTGTTTATAAATGTTCTTTTACATTTAAAGGGGGATATGATATAGATATGCTATAGAGATTTGCATTAGTATGGATCTTGGTTTGTTGATAAAAATTTAAGGTCAATTTTGTTATATGTGTATTTCTGCTCTTGATTAAGGTATTGTGTTTGTGTAGCTCATTTAAAAATGTAATGTATAATTAAGAAATATAGGTTAATAGATGGTCATCTATAATAGTCAAGTTTATAGTTATGTTAGATTTTCTAGATGTATAGAGATATATTTCAGTTAGTTAGGTATTCTTCAAATCTTTCAAAGACCTTCAGAATATGGCATTTAAATGTTTTAATAACTTAGGACTTTTCATGGCAATGGGACACATCTGCTCCTGTCAGCACCAGTTACTTCAAAAGGAAGATGGGAATCAAAGAGGCTCCTTATGGAGTTTGCTAGTCATTTGGGCAAGAAACTGCTCTTGCCTGGAATGATTCACTGGATATACAGCAGATATACAGCAGATTACTGCTGAACTTGCCTAAAGGTGAAATGGTCCTTTGGGGTTCCTGCTTCATGAAAGAGACTGCGAGACATTCTGCAGGATACAGAAGAAAGTGACTGAACTGTCTTTGAAATTTCCTGCATCATGAAAAAATCTGTTGGATACTATGGGCCTGTAGGCTGAAGATGGATGCCCCAATGGTACAGAGGAACTTTGGGTGACTGTCCAGGCAGCAAGATGTCTCTGTCAGTTCTAGAGTTTTGGAAGTTGCTTACAATGCACTTCCTGATTATTTAGGTAATATTATATCTTTCTGGAGTTTTTGATGGAGTTGAAGAATTTATAGTTATAGCTTTTCTTAGTTATGATAAAAGATAAAGTAGATATAAATATTGTAACTGTAATTCTTGCTTGATAACTGTTTTGTTATATGTAATTTTACTATGTTAAACTTAAAGCCTTCTTTTTTGTTTAAACAGAAAAGGGGAAATGGTGTAGGAGTTCCTTCTGTTTGTGTGTTGCTTTCATTGGTTAAGGAATAAAGAAAGTCTTTTGGCCTGATAGGGCAGAAATTATGTAGACAGAGAAGACAGAACTAAATTCTAGGAAGAAGAAAGCAGAGTCAGGGAGAGCCGCCAGAGACAGGCATGCTGAATCTTTCCTGGTAGGCCACTGCCATATGGTGATACACAGATTAATAGAAATGGGTTAAATCAAGCTGTGAGAATTAGCCAATAAGAAGTTAGAGCTAATGGGCCAAGCAGTAATTTAATTAATACAGTTTCTGTGTGGTTATTTCAGATGTAAGCTAGCCGGGTGGCTGGGACAAACAAGCCACCTTCCTTGTAACAACTTAGTCTTTAACTTCATTAAAGACCCCAGAAATATGAAATATTAGCTGATGACAGAGACATCAGGTTGCCTGAATATTCACCCAAAGTTACTCTGCATTACTGGCGCATCCAACTCTGGCCTACAGACCTAGAATATCTGACAGACATTCTTGCAAAGCAGGAAATTTTGAAGGACTGTCTTACCTTGTCTTGACAAAGGTCAACAGTGGCTTTCTTGCATCCTGCTGGTCCAGTTTGAACAGGCAAGGGCCGTTTTATTTTTGCTCGATATAAAAAATCTTACGTTATTGAACATATTAAGTTCCATATTTTATAGGTCTTTGAAGTGTTTGAAGACTGTATATCTATCTAAATAGATCTGTGAACTTGAAAGCAACCTAACATGTTTATAAGTTTGGCTATTATAGATGACTATTAATTCATATTTCCTAATTATACATTACATTTTAAATGAGCTGCATAAAGGTAATACCTAAAACAAGAGTAGAAATATACATACAGTATTAAAATAACTTTAAATTTATATCAAAAAACCAAAATCCATACCAATGTAAAATATTTAATAGTTGTTTTATCAGATTAAAATAGATATAATAATCTATCCTTTTATGCTATTATTTCTATATCCATTTGATTTTTAGAATGAGATCCCTGAATCTAATCTCCTTTGTTCAGCTCTTTTCCTGACCATTGCTAATAACAACTTGTAAACAAACCCCTTTAGATGATTAAAAATATCCATAACCCATCCTTTGGAAATGTGGGCAGAGTTCTCTAGACTGTTTCCCATAGTTGTTGGGTGCTGTCATCTTTGGGACACCCTGAGAAAATTTATGACCAAGGTTAAATTTTGTCTGGAGTGTTCTGTGAGAATGTGTCATCTCAGTCAGCAGCCTGACTAACCCAGAATAAATCTACAGCCTCTCATTTCCTGTGGCAATAAAATCATGGTCTCTACCCCAAAGCAATACACATTTTGATTGAAATTCTGTGGTCCTGACATTTTTATAATATGAAGTTTGGTTGAATCTAGTAGTTTTCATAATCCAGTATCTCTTAGCATTCACAAAATTCAAAGACAATACAATAACATATAGGATACAGACACCCTGTGTATTTCCCAACTTTATGTGGCTTATTTCTTTTATATTACTTTATTCACCTTTAAGGATTTTATTTTCTTATTTCAAAACTTTATATTTCTTTTTTATGACAGTCTATTCCTTCTTTTTCTTTGCCAAGGCTATGCATATTTTTAAACATACTATAACCTACTTATAGTTTTTCTGTCTCAATCTCTCTTTATTGCATATCTGTAATCTTATTTTGACTGGATAAGCCTTTAAACTGGTAGACACTTATCTGTACCCACAGACAGCATGAGAGATATGAACTAGGAAGCCAATCTTGGTTCCTTTCCTGCATGTCTAGAATCCTTTCCCAAGCTCTCTCATATTTCATGTGAATTGAGTTGCCCTGCTTAGGCACCATATATAGGTGGAGTTTTCTTGTCCTCTATCTGTTCTCAAATAAATACACTGAGGCTTATATTAATTACAAATGTTTGGTCAACAGCTCAGGCTTATTATTAACTAGCTCTTACATTTTATTTTTTTTAAATAAAAAAGGAAGGTTTTAACTTTAGTGTAGAAAGATTACATAAAACAAAACATTTGTCAAGCAAGAATTATAGTTACAATATTGGGTGATATATACTGTAAGTATGTTTTATTGTCATTGATTAATAAAGAAGCTGCTTTCAGCCAATGTCTTAAAAGAGTAAAGCCAAGTCGAAAGAGATATGTAGAAAAAGAAGGTGGAGTCAAGAGAAGCCATGGAGCCGCCAGAGGAGAAAGATGCGAGCTGCAAGTCAGAACATTGCTGGTAGATAATGATCCAAGTGGTAAAATATGAAATAATAGAAATTGTTTAAACCTCTATTTCTTATCTATGCTCTACCATATGGTAGTATCTTTATTAGCATGACATATTTATCTCCTGCTCCCTCTAGATCTCAATGTTGACTTTAGACTCTACCATTCCTCATCCCATCATTCTCAGTTTGGTTTTACTGCATAACTTTATCCTGTTCAGCTATTGGCCAATCAGCTTGTTTCATAAACAAATCGTAGCCACATATATTCACAGTGTGCAGTAGGATTATTGCAAAGCAATGGTGTTCAGGGGAAAGAACACAGAAAAAAGGGATTAAATAAAAATAAGATATGAAAAATAAATACAAAACCAAATGGGTTTTTGAGCTAAATAAAAATAATTAAATGTATAACAGAAGTACCCTGCATCAATAAAGAAGGACATGGGTTATTAAAAGGAAATCTCAGTGTCAGGCATTTTACGTCTGAAGGCATCCATATCATTGTAGGCAATTACTATCACTCTGGGTTACCCATATAACTAGATAATAAGACCCTATTCCAAGAGAAATCACTATACAATGATCAGGAAATGCTCTCAATGCCAGCAACCCTACAAAGCTATGGAAGGTGCTGTGTACACTACTAGAGGATAAAAGACATCAGTGTTCTTAACCTCACTAGTCAATGCATATAGCAAAGTCTAATCTGCTAGACAGTATTTCCCCACTGGTGCAACAGTGACAAGACCATTTATGGAAATAGTCAATTACTCTCTTGACTGTGCTTGAGGTCTGATCCACTAGAGGGAAAACATATCTGGTACTATAAGCATAATGAAAAACCCATACTAGAGAAGTCACAGGCCCAAGTTGGGAAACTTGCATGTTATTTTAATAAATGATAATGTTGTCAAAATGTCTACTAAATTGTTGGAAGAGGCTGCTCGTTCATTCTCAGCTGCCCAGATCTGAAATAATCACTAAGAAACTATATTATTTGTAATACTGTTTGGCCAATAGCTAAGCATATTTCTAGCTAGCATTTACATTTAAATTAAACCATTTCCATTATTTTATATTTTTCCACGAAGTTCATGGCCTCCTGTCAAGGTTCCTGCTTGCAGCTCACATCCTTCTCCTCTGGTGGCTACATGGCATCTCACTGACTCCATCTACTTTCTCCCAGCATTCAGTTTGTTTTCCCACCTAGATCTATTCTGACACCATTGCAGGTCAAAGCAACTTCTTTATTCATTAACCAATAAAAGCAACACACATACAGAAGGACTTCCTTCACCATTTCCCCTTTTCTGTTCAGAAAAAGAAGGTTTTAACTTTAACATAATAAAGTTATATATAACAAAACAAGTATCAAGCAACAAGTGCAGTTACAATATTTATATCTACTTTATATTTTATCATAACTGGGGAAAATTGTTATAGTAATTATAACTATCTATTCTTCAATTCCATCACAGACCCCAGAAGGATATAACATTACCTAAGTTGACAGATAGTACATTATAAGCAACTTCCAAAACTCTAGAATGGAAGAGACATCTCACTTCCTAGACAGTCAACCAAACTTCTTTTGTAACACTGGGGCAGTATCTGGCAGACTTTTCCTTGAAGCAGGAAATTTGAAGATCTCTTATGCCTTGTATTGGCAAAGTTTATCAGTTACTATCTCCTGAGTTCTTCAGAATGTCTGGCAGATTCTTTCATGAAGCAGGAACTCCAAAGGGCCATTGTACCTTTAGGCAAGTTCAGCAGTCATTTTTCTGTGGGTCCTGCATGTCCAGTTCATACAACATCAAGCACTCTGGGCAAGAGCAGTTTCTTGAGCAATTGACTAACAAACACCATAAGGAAACTCTTTGGTGCCCATCATCCTCTTGAAGTAGATTGGTGCTGCCAGGAGCAAATGTGTCTCATTGTTATGAAAAGAATTAAGCTCTTAAATCTTTTTAAATGTCATCTTCCATAGGTCTTTGATAGGTTTGAATATTATCTAACTGAAATATATCTCTATATATCTAGAAAACCCAACTAACATGACTACAAAATTGACTATTACAGATGACTATCTATGAACCTTTATTTCTTAATTATATATTACACTTTTAAATGACCTGAATAATCAAAATACTTTAATCAAGAACAGAAATATACATAAAACAAAATTTACCTAAAATTTTTATCAATACGCCAAGATCCAAACCAATGCAAAGTATTCATATTTGTAGCATATCCCCCTTTAAATGTAAACAAACACATATAAACAATCATTTAGGGAATTTGGGTGTTGTTGTCTGAACTACTTCCTGCTGACTGGGGGCACTATTAATCAGGTCTATCATGGGGTATCCTGTGTGTTAGGTCCATCTCAGCCAGCAGTCTTGAAGCCATCATGGATGTTGGATCATCTGGGCCATTGTTTCAGGGGGTTTTGTTTGATCAAACCACATCAGTCTGGAAGGAATCTAATCCTCTGTGGAAACAAAAGTAGAACATCTTTTACAAAGCAACATATCCTTAGAAACAAACTTTGAAGTCAAGATACCTTTGAAATGTATATGTTGGTTTAGTTTATCAGCCTCTACAGTGAAATGTCTCTCTGTACTTAGCTCATTCACAGTCAACAAATTCAAAGAAAACATAATACTATATATAATCCAGACTCTCTGTGTATATTCCATCTTTATGTGGCCTATTTTTCTTGCACTTGCCTTTTCTGCAAGTTTAATATTATTTTAATATCTTTACTCCTTTAATCTATGATCAACTTCATGGTCCTCCCTGCTTCCTCCACCCAGTCCAACATGGTAGAGGCATGTTTGCTGCCTCTGAGAGCCATTTTTTTCTGCCCCAGATCCAGGGTCACAGCAGGTCTGTATCACCATTAAGCAATTTGTAACACACTGCTCACAGACCCCATTTAAGTGCTTGGCCTCCTGAAGGAGCCATAGCTGTACATGAAACTATCATGAATTAGGAAGCTGCCATTTCTTAAAGAAGCTGAAATTTTTTCTGCTAATGATTAGTCAGGAAGACCTCTCTTAAATGATCCATGGCACCTCTGCTTGCCACCAGAAAACAGAGCCCATCTGAAAAAAAAAGCAGCTAAACTTTTTTGTTTTTGTGTCTAGAATTTTTTATAAGTTCTCTCAGGTTTTATGTGGATTTAGCTGGCACACATTGGTGTGCCAATTTATTGGGGGAGGCTTCTCATTTGTATTGGCTCCTCAGACCTGAAATAATCACACAGAAATTATATTATTTGCAATACTGTTTGGCCAATAGCTTAAGCATATTTCTAGCTACTGCTTACATCTTAAGTTAAACCATTTCCATTACTTTATATTTTACCATAAGGTTCTTGGCTTCCCAGCAAGGTTCCTGCTGGCAGCTCACATCTTTCTCCTCTGGCAGCTACATGGAGTCTCACTGACTCCAACTTCTTTTTCCTAGCATTCAGTTTTGTTTTTCCACCTAGATCTATTCTTCCCTATCACAAGTCAAATAAGCTTCTTTATTCATTAACCAATAAAACCAAAACATACACAAAAGAACTTCCCACACCACTAAATCTTTACTTTTTATTCAAAAAATATAATGAAAAAAGTCTCTTTTCGCAGTTGGTTATTTGGAGATTCATAACTGCTCAAAGTGCTAGATTAAGTGACTGTGTCTTCTTAGTCATGAGACTGGATATCTATATTAACTTGCCCTAGCTTCAAGATACACAACAGAAGAGGACTTGAAAGAGTCAGAGGGTAGAGAAGAGTGCCTTGAAATCTTGTTTTCTGGACATAATATGGATGCTGCACACAGGAACTCAAAACAGCTGTGGTAACTTTCACATGACCCATACAATATTAAGTCACTTAAAAATTCCAGCATGGATGTTTGGAGAAACAACTCAGTGGTTAAAAGTGCTTACTGTTCTTGCAGAACAAATAGGTTGAATTCCCAGAATGTGGATAATTTCTGTTACTCCAGTTACAGGGGATCCTATTTCTCCTTTGAGATCTCTGAGGGCTCTTCAGAATTGACATACACATACCTACACATACACACTAATACATACAAAATAATTCACCATGGAGGGCCTTATCCCTAGTTGAGGAACTCCGGGAAGTTGATGGCTTTGGGGATCAGACAGAGTCATTTTCTTTAAAGGGCACTGGTATATTGTGGTGGAATATTATTTTAAGGAATGTTACATTTGTTTATGCTGTGGAAAATTAGTTTAATGATGTAAATATGTGTTGCTTTTGTTTAACTCTGTAAAGCTGTGATTCTTTTCCTGCTTGTCTAATAAAGAGCTGAATGTCCAAAATCAAGGCAGGATAAAGGATAGGTGGGTCTGTAGACAATGTTTCTGTCCCACCCTGTCCCATAGCCTTTCAGTCTCAAGGAAATACACAAAGGTTTATATTAATTATAAACTGTTGGCCTATTAGCTAAGGATTATTTTTAACTCACTATTATAACTTAAATTAACCCATAATTCTTGTCTATGCTTAGCCACATAGCTTGGTACTTTTTATCAGTGAGGCATTCTCATCTTGCTTCCTCTGTATCTGACTGGTGACTGACTCTGTGCCTTTCCTCTTCCCAGAATTATCTTAGTTTGGTTGTCCCACCTATACTTAATGCCTGACTAAGATATATAGAAATATGGAAAGGAAAAAGCCCAGAAACCATAGGTAGTTGGGATAACTTAAGAAAAACTTGCAAGAAACAAGCCAAGCTAAGGATAGGCATTTATAAGTGATAGCAGGTCTCTCTGTTTGTAATTTTTTTGGGAGAAGAGCAACAAGGCCTCCCAAAAGGGTAAATATTAAAAGACTAAAAACAACCAACTTCAGTATATTACCGATGATAACTCTAGCTCATCCTAGATGACCCTATAGCCAGGCACATATGGGCAGCACTCATTGGATTCAGTGCATTATAATAAATTAAAAGAAGACTTGAACCTGAAAGTTATCTTGGGGAGAAGTGAAGTAGCAATTGGAAGGAAGATATAGGGGATGAATACAATTAAGGTGAAATTTAAGCATGTATGAAATTTGCAAAGAACTTAAGAAGCTGAACATTACATGAGACTTATAAAATGAATATCCTTGGGATCCAGTTGGTAGGGTTTTCCAACCATCTAGAAAGTGTGATGGTTTCAAGACATTTAGAAATGTACAGGATCAGAGTATGGTCACTATGAAATATGAAGACTTATGGATGGAGAAATGCCTCAGTACTTACTGTTCCTGAGATGATGACAAAACATTAGATCCCAGCAACTACACACTGGAATACAATCACCTGTAACTTCAGAACAAGAAGATCTGATAACATCTTCTGGCTTTTGCTGGCAACAGGTAAGAATGTGGTACTCAAACAAATATGCAAGCAAAAACTCTCATACTAATAAAATTTAAATAGAAAATAAATGTGCAGATTACTGAGACATGTTTTTAAATATTAATCACACAGAAACTGTATTAATTAAATCACAGCTTGGCCCATTAGATTTAACCTCTTATTGGCTAACTTTTATATGAATTTAACCAATTTCTATTAATCTGTATATTGCCATGTGGTTGTGGCTTAAGTAAAGTTCCCATTGTCTATCTCCAGCAGCTCCAAGGTTTCTCTCTGACTCCACCCTTTTTTCCTCAGCATTCATTCCAATCCTCCCCGCCTGCTCCTCTCCATCCTGTTCTTCAATAGGCAGAATGCAGTTCTTTATTAACAGTACTCACAGAATACAGAGTTAAATCCCACATCACCTCCCCTTTTCTGTTGAAATATAAAGGAAGGTTTGAACTTTAATGAAGTAAAATTACATATAACAAATCAGGTATCAAACAATAATTACAGTTACAATATTTATATCTACTTCTTATCTATTCTTCAACTCCATCAAAGACTCAAGAAGGATATAATATTACTTAAGTAAACAGGAGGTATATTGTAAGCAACTTCCAAAACTATAGAATTAACAGAGACATCTCACTACATGGATAGCCACCCAAAGTTCTTCTGCACCATTGAAGCATCCATCTTCAGCCTACAGGCACATAGTATCTATCAGACTTTTCCATGAAGCAGGAAATTTAAAAGACAGTTGTGCCTATATTAGCAGTTTGGCAGTCACTTTGTTCTGTGCCTGGAAGAATGTCTGGCAGACTCTTTCATGTAGCAGGAACCCTGAAGGATGGTCTCACCTTTAGGCGAGTTCAGCAGTCATTTCTGTGAACTTGCAAGTCCAGTTCATAAACATAACATTAAGCAGTCTAGACAAGAGCAGTTTCTTGCCCAAATGGCTAGCAAACTCCATTAGGAGCTTCTTTGATGCCCATCATACTCTTGAAGTAATTGGTGCTGCCAGGAACAGATATGTCTTATGCCATGAAAAGTCCTAAATTATTAAAACATTTAAATGCTATATTCTGAAGGTCTCTGAAAGATTTGAAGAATACTTATCTAATTGAAATATATCTCTCTATATGTAGAAAACCTAACTAACATGACCATAAGCTTCACTGTTACAGATGATTATCTATTAAGCTATATTCCTTAATTATACATTACATTTTTAAATGAGCTACACAAGCACAATACATTAATCAAGAATAGAAATATAGATATAACAAAATTGACCTTAAATTTGTATCAATAAACCAAGATCCATACTAATGCAAATATCTATAGTATATCCTCCTTTAAATGTAAACAAACAGTTATTGACAATATTTGGGAATATGGGCATAGTTCTGTACAAACTTCTTCCTGATCTTTATTGGGCAAAGTAATTTTTTGAGGGGTGTTCAAGGCAACCTTTCAGAGGGTCTTTATCCATCAAATCACATTAGTCTGGAAGGATTCCACAGGTTCTCATCCTCTGTGCAAACAAAAGAAGAACCTCTTTTCCAAAGCAACATATCCTTTGACCAAAATTTGGAAGTCATGATACCTTTAGAACATATATGCTTGTTTAGCTTAGCAGCCCATACAGTAAAATGTCTCTCTCTACTTAGCTCATTCTCAGTCAAAAGATTCAAAGAAAACAATATAATATACATAATCAAGATTCTCTGTGAATTTTCCACCTTTACATGGCTTATTATATTTTTACTCTATTACTCTGTCTCTTTAAAGATATTGTTTTATTTTTTAACCATTTACTTCTTTTCCAACTCCCTATACTCATCTTCTTCCCTCTCCCAAGCCAACACTGTGATACAACTAGAGGTCTTTTATACCTGAATCTGTCCTATATATCTCTATGTCTCTGTATATCTCTAACTATTTTCTGATCAGAAGTGCTTCTTAAAATGCTAAGTGCTTCTTAAAAACTTAAGCTGTACCATTGCTAGGGGAAATATGGCAGTGCCTATTTACCCCACCCAGCCCAGCCTGAGAGAGCTGCTCATGGCCTCTGAGAGTGATGCACAATGCCCCATCTCTAGGCACACAGCTGGTCCATGTTGCTACCAAGTGAGCCATAGAGCATTGTTCACAAACCCCATTCAAATGCTCTGTGTCCTTAAAGAGCCAGAGGTCCTGCTGGTAGCATGGCCCAGAAAGCCAACATTTCAAATAAGTGTGGCATTTTTCTGATACTTCTGAGTCAGGAAAACCCCTCTTGAAGGAACTGCAGCATACCACCATCAAACAGCAAGAAGCTGTGTTAAACTCTATTTTTGTGTCTAGAATTCCTTTTCAAGCCCTCTCAGGTTTTAAGTGGATTTTAGTCAACCACGTTGGCACCAAATTGTTGCAAGAAAGTCTGCTTGTTTGTTCCTGGCCACCTGGCTAGCTTAGACCCAAAATAATCACACAGAAACTATACTAATTAAATCACTGCTTTATTGGTTAACTCTTATATTAACTTAACTCATTTCTATTAATCTATATTGTCATGTGGCTGTGGCTTGCCGGGTAAAGCTCCCAGCATCTCTCTCCAGTGGCTCCATGGCTTTTCTCTGACTCCACCCTTTTGTCTTCCAGTATTCAGTCCAGTCCTCCCCACCTAGCTCTGTTCCACCCTGCCCTACTCTGCTATAGGCTCAAAGCAGTTCTTTATTCATTAATGGTAATCACAGCATACAGAGGGAAATCCAATATGAATCCCTGGTGATGGAAATACAGCTATCTATTCAGTGTAATGGTTATTGGACGAGAATCTACAACCACTAATTTACCAAAGCAGCATAATCCCTAACAACAATCTATAAATATTTCTCCTTATACTCACAGACAAAGGCAATCTTCACCCCTCATCAAGAAAACTTCTCTTTGCAACTGACAGAGATCACTACAGAAAGACATACCAATTGATAAGCAGAGCCCTGGTGTCCAGTTCCACTGAGTACATCTATAAAACTCTGGCATGTAAGACTCAGGGAACATGGCAGAAAAGAGGGAAGAATGACCATAGAAGACAGACTGTGGAGTTTGCTGTGAGACTGTGTCTCCAGTGTAAGAAGCTGCATACATAAAGTCTCAGCAATAAAACCACTGTACAAGGAGGACAACAAAGAACATGCCAAGGGTGTCAGTGCGAACTTCGCTAGGTTTCAACCATATAGAAAGATCTACAGGTAACTGAGTAAATCTGGAAGTGGGAGAGGTGAGCATCACTAGGGCTGAGAAGAGCAATTGATTGTCCATGGACAAACAGCCAACCCTGAAATATATAATTAAAGTTATATGGATTCCACGGGTGATATTTAAGATTTTATGTGTACATACAAATACATATATGAATATAACATCAATTAGTGAACAAGAGAGTTCACAAATTTGAAGGAGAATTGGGAAGGGTATATGTGATGGTTTAGAAGTATGAGAGAGAGGAGAAAATGTAATTATATTACAATCTCAAAGAAAAGAATAAGAAAGGAGGCATGTACATACCTTCCATCCCATGCTTTTCTCAATCCATGTGTATACTATATATACAGTCATTTCTTTGAGTCTTGTTTTAACTTTAAATATGTTGGCTCTGTCCCAGGTTTTGACTGCATTGCTGTATTGTTAGAAGTGCATTCTCATACTTCTCTTTCATTTCGATTCTTTTTTTTTCTGACTCTGTAATTTATTCTTAAACTAATTTTCTAGAATTAACATTTAAATGGCTCAATGTATGGCATCCAGGAAGGATTCTTTTTAATTATTTTTTACTTAAACTATTTAATGTTTTCTTAGTTGTCTGATAGTCTCATATAATGTGTTGCTGTCTTCTAATGACACCTTCTTCCAAATGTGCCAGTCATTTGTATTTGTCATGTTTTTTCCTTCTCAGTTGGTTTTTGTCATGAGGAAATCTCCCTTTACCCATTGCTTCCATGCTGTCATTTTCACGCATGTAACTTATCTTCTTCCAACAGCCAGTTAAGGAAATGCTGGGTCTCCTGGACATTGGCAGGTCTCCAGCCTATACATCATGTCTTAGAGTTGGAACAAATTTCAAAATACTACAGGAGAGCTGTTTGAATCTGTTCTATAATACTTTCAGAAAAGCCTGGGGCAGCTTTAAAAAAACAGGTTGCTAATTTTTTTGTGATTTATGAATTTTATACCATCATTCATTGATGAATGCAATTTTTTTCCAGGATTCATTTCTCTCTCCCTGGGTCACTTTCTCTAAATAATTTCTGTAATGTTCACTATTAATTGCCAACTCGACAAAGTTTTAAATCACCTTGGAGCTGGACATCTGGATATTCCTGGCCTGAGGGAATTAAATTGACTATATCATATCTATGCAGACAATGTGATGTTTTTAACACCCAAGTCCAGGAAAGTGACATATATTGAAGATACATCACTATGCATAAGTGTGTGATTATGTTGGGGAAATGCATCTCTGCAACATAAAACATACTAGAACAGAGTTCTGCTAGAATTTATTCATCTGTATTTCTTTGCTAGATTATTGAAAATTTAATTATTATTTTTGAATGCACATTATCCATTCCACAGAGAATGCTATGAAGGGATTTCATTACTGAAACCTGAAATTTGAGTACTGCTATAAAATGTCACATATTCACAGTAACCGGTCCTCCTTACCACATCTAAAGCCCCTTCTCTCTAATTCTCAGTATACAGTTTAAGAGAAACTCCTTAAGCGGATTTCATTGCTCTTTCTGTAATTAAAACAAATTTAATTTTATATATTTTTTGAGAATTTTCAGAAATATGTTTTTTTTCTTTTTCTTTTTTTTCCATACATTGTTTTGTTTTATTTTTTCCACTCAAGAACATAATTAAAGAAATAAAATTTTTTTTCCTTTCTTCCCCTTCTCCCGGTCCCCTCCCAATACCTCCCCACCCCTCCTCCCTCCCCCTTCTTCCTTGAAAGAGGGCATGGTGCCCTGTCCTGTTGGAAGTCCAAGGCCCACCCCCATCCCTCCTGGCCTAGGAAGGAGTGCATTCAAAAAGACTCGGTTCTCAAAAAGATAATACATGCAGAAGAGATAGGTCCTGGTGTCATTGTTGATGGGTTCTCCATCTGCCAACTTTCACCGCCACATTCAGAGAGTCTGGTTTGATCATATGCTCATTCAGTCCCAGTCCA